>JAQISU010000433.1:5567500-5747500 GCA_029339505.1 Unio delphinus | reverse complement strand
AAAGATACAAGGAGGGAATTATGAGATAGTTGTGGAATAGACTTCAACTTTTTTATGAAATCAGTAGTATCTTTAATATATGAAGGAAGCGATTTCATTAAAGGCTGCAAAATACTATCTATAAATTTGGATAAGTTCTCTGTATATGAATTACAACCTGATATAATTGGTCGTCCTGGATAATTTAAAGGTAATGTATGATCAGGAAATTTATGAGTTTTGGGCAATATGTAGAACTGAGGTGTACGTATTTTGAGAGGAAAAGTATCAAATTCTTCATATACGGAGCTATTATTCTTAGATATTTCATCAATGCATGTGGAAATTTTAGATTTAATTTCTAATGAAGGGTCTTTATCGACTTTTTGATAGTACTTTTCATCATTTAATTGACGTTCAACTTCTTTAACATAGTCTTCCTGATTCATAATAATAATATTATTTGATTTATCAGCCTTTTTAATAACAATACTCTCGTCATTAATTAAATTATGTAAAGACTCCATTTCTTTCTTAGAAATATTACTAAAACCTCTCTTATGAGGAATATTGTGTAATATTTCTTGTGTGATAGCTTCAATGTAAAAATCTAAATGAGAGTCACGTCCACTAGGTGGTGTAAAAGATGATTTGTTTTTATTGAAATAACCCATATTTTTTGAATTGAAAGAATCTGATTCACAATTAGAGTTGCTGCTTGATTTATCATAAAAAAAATTCTTTTAATTTTAGGCGTCTAGAAAAATTGAAAATTTCTTCAGCTAATTTAATTTTATCATGAGATTTTGGTTTGGGACAAAATTTTAATCCTTTACTTAAAAGTATGTAATCATTATCCGTTAGTTTTTTACGTGATAGGTTTAACACTGTCTCTTTACCTCTATGAATTTGTTTTCTCCGTTTTTGTTCTTTTTTCCATTGTCTCCTACTACTAAATCTCTGGAATCTCCTGTTATTTTGTCTTGGTAAGTCTTTTGTATCAATTGTTCTAAAACTTTGACAAGGTGTGTCAATGTTTTTGTCATGGTCACTGACTCCGATTCCCCCATGATTACGGCCTCTGCGTAACTTTTCTTTGTTGTGCCATGGGAAGACCAGTTTTTTTGTTGCTCTTGCTGATCTTTACTGTTCTTGTTTGAATTTATCACATTCCTTTTTACCTCTCCCGTTTTGCTTGTTGATGCTTTTGGTACAGCTGTAGGTGTTACATTTTTCAATGTTGTAATTTGGTTCGGTTTTGAAGATTTCTGTTTGGGTGTATCTTTTCTCTGCTGTTGTGATGCTGTTTTAACATTTGAATGATTAACTGAATGTTTGTTCTTTGAATACTGCTGTTTTTGCTGTTTTTGCTATATATATATATCTATATATATATATATATATATATATATATATATATATATATATATATATATATATATATATATATATATATATATATATATATATATATATAACTACTGAATCAAATAACTTTTATACAGCTCAGGCTCTTGACTTTTGGGTAGTCTGATAATACAAACAGGTCACCGGAAAGGTCACTTATACTACAATTTATAGGCGTTTCATTCAAATGCAATATGTTTAGAAACACACAACATCAATACACGGATTATTGGGTGTTTGTTGTGTCAACTTGTGATCCAAACAAATGTAAGATATCCATCCGAAAGTACTCCTAATGTAATCAAACTGTGGATCAATGAAGGACATATACAAGGATGCTACTTAGTGTGTGTGTGTGTGTGTGTGTGTGTGTGTGTGCGTGCGTGCGTGCGTGCGTGCGTGCGTGTGTGTGAGAGAGAGAGAGAGAGAGAGAGAGAGAAAGAGAGAGAGAGAGAGAGAAATTAATCGCATTACATAGTTCGAGGTCTAAATCCTTGTGTTACTTATCAATAATGAAATGACGGTTTTTCCAGAAGCATTATGGAATGTCTAATCTATTTTAATAGGCTGAAATTAACGATAGTTTTGCATGACAGAACCAATATAGACAGAATGCGACTTCCGTATCTTATAGATACAATCTTGATTCATACCGATATGTGCTACTCCATCAAAGATTTACCACTACTGTGAACTGTTTTAATAAACAAAAATTGCGTGCAGTCTCATTTTTCGACTGAAAGGTATTTTCATCAAACTATTTATCTTTAAGAGTATATTATTTGAAGTCCTCAGTTCGTGTTTTAGAGTTTAACACATATTATGGGTGGTAACTTAAAATGTTGTTAGATTATTCTTCGCTGATCAAAAGGGCTCGAGTACTATATTTAGCAGTTTGATATTGTCGCTCTGGCTAGTAGAAAGAGCTTTAAAAATTTCCAACCACGCAGTTGTCCTACGTAAAGACAAATTCGAATTCACCTTTATGCACGCAACGTGCAGCTGTTGGCTGGTGCATCAAAACCTACACAGGTATCCCATAAATTAGACCTTCCCCATCGAATACGTAATAATTTGATAAAATGTAAAACGATATTCAGCCGATTTGTGAAATTCTATTGCATCACAAAAGAAGTCATTAGTGGCTCTAATTCTGAGGTTTACACAGTTACAGTCGAGAAAATAAGTTTTGTCGTCTAGATAAAGTCGATTAGTTGAAACATTGCTTGGTAATACGTACTTAGTCGGAATCGAATATAGGCTCGTGTGTGCAGGCAAGGCGATAGGTGTCATTTTACCTCGGATAGCACTTTCCGTTCTGTCTAGTGTGGATCTATCTATCTATCTATCTATCTATCTATCTATCTATCTATCTATCTATCTATCTATCTATCTATCTATCTATCTATAGAGAGAGAGAAAGACAGACAGACACACAGACAGAAAAGAGAGAGAGAGAGAGAGAGATACACACTAGACAGAACGGAAAGTGCTATCTCATATATATATATATATGTATATATATATATATATATATATATATATATATATATATATATATATATATATATATATATATATTTAAGTAGTTTTTGTACAGTTTTCATTGGTTACGGTAGCTGATCATGCATGAAGGCCACGAGCTACATTATTAGTTGTCAAGACATTCTCCACAACACTAGGAAAATGTTCTGAACCCTTAGTTTTTGCAGACTATGAACTAATAATATATTGGTGGTGTAACTATTTCTATAGATAATGATAAAGTAAACATATGTCTATATTGTCTGTAAAGTACAGGGTTGAATAGATATGATATTTTTTGTGTGTTTCCACAGTGGACATCCAACCTCAAAAATGCAATTATGTCTCATGCAGCAGTGACTCGGCAATCAGACTCTTGCCATCTTTTCCTAAGGACAACTTTACCAGAAACATCTTGCATGTTCCTTGACGAGAAGATGATGATGGACATGATAATCGCAGGATTGTCAGAAGGCTGTGTGTATGGTGTTGTATTTCGCCAGGGACGTCTGCAACATTTATTTTTATTTTGAAAGTGGCAGTTTCAGTAGATTATTTTGAAAGCAAAGGTAATCAAATCATCATAACATTATAGCTACACCTGTGGCTCACTAAAGCTAATGCTTGTGCTATTTATGACATTCAAACCGGCTCCTACTTCCTGGACCACTATCTGAGGATCATAACACATTGTAAATTGCGTTTATGTTTGTAAGCATTTGTCAAATTATATTAGAAGACATCTCTTCGTAAGTGCAGTTTCTCTTTATTTGCCTTATGACCAACTTGAAGGAACCACAGGGGATGGGTCAAAAATATCATATCTAGTTACAAGTTGTTATCACATGAGTAACCTATGTACCAATTTTGATGAATTTGTATGAAGTTTAATCCCAATTTCTCCATCACGTTTCAAGTGTGGAGATAATAATAAATGACTTTTGATCTGTTCCATTTTTTATCTAATTAAGATGGATAATAATATTCATGAACTGTGTCTCAAGGTATGTTCAGTATTGATGTCCAGTTCGTAATTCATAAGGAACAATGGAAGAATATGAACACACAGTTCTTGGTATATATATATGTGGCTAATGAAAGCACAGCAGGCTTCCAATAATGTTATCTGTAAGAATGTCATTTTGCCAAAACTTGCAGATATACCGTTTTTATCAGGTTATCAGTTTATAGGAATATTTAATGTTATGTCTCCTTGCATCTGATAAGCATTGTTAACTTTTCCTTCTGAAGGATTATGGCTGAACAGTCATTGTATGCATGTCTCCAGAATAGAGGAACAATATTATACTTATAAATCTTTCTCTTTCAAGGTTTAGATATTCTAAAACAAACGTTGAAGTGGCGTAGACATGAGAATTTGTTTTTGGGAAACGAAAATTCTGTGGGCGAAGTCAGCTGAAGGAGAGTACTTTAATTTGTTAACCGTGGAACGCAAAAACTTGCTACAGCCAGGTTTGTGCGTTATTCGATGCTTTTCTTCTAATACTTAAGCGAATATACCTGTAACTTGCCAGCTTTATGAATACTACCGAAGTATTTAGATGCCACTAATCATCTATTTTAAAACCTAAGTTTGAAAACAAATTGAAGTGAGAACAATGCATGCATTGTTGATGTGAATTGTGAGTAGAAGATTATGTTTAAGATTTAATAGTCCCTTAAATTGTTTGCTTTGTAGTGTTGATGCCATGGTAATATACACTTATCAACTTTTATTTCAAGTTTGAGAACACAGCTTAAACAACAGAATGTATGTTCGTGTCAATAAAACAAGTACATCGCTTGAATATCAAGTATTGTTTATTTTGAAATTTACATGAGAAAACGAAGTGGAACACATGATCATATGCGTGATAAAAATGGAAAATTTCATTTTATAAGAGAAAAGTTGCCAGAAACCAAAATGGCATAATATAAATTTAAGCAGACCATCAAATTGTTTAATATTAAGCAGCAACTACAATAAGGAAAACATTAAGATAAGGTCCATGGCATCCACAAAGAGCGATAACTCTACAAACACAGCATCATTCGACCCAGTAATACCTTTATACTTTATGTACATATTACAAAAATGTAACATCTATACCTTGTATATTTTGCCATGTATACTTGCATCAAAATAGTCACTTTTAGTTCTTTTGACTGAGGGTATGCTGGCATGCATGCCATAACCTGTATTTGATAGATTTAGTGGGCACGTTAAACGCCATAACATGTATGCTAATATTGTGTTTCTTTTGTTTCATATCCGAGTCAAAGAAATAACCTTCCACTGGAAGAAGATATTCAAAAATACTGTTCCAAAATAAGAACAGTATTAAAAATTCATCAGATCATCTCCTTCATTACGTACAAACAAACATTGTCGAAGAAAACAATTTTTACTGTATGGGGGTGATGGTGTACAGAGAGAAGGAAAAGGGTTACAAAGACAATATTAGTGTGAAGTAAGTATTAAGAGGAAATGCAGGAAATCATAATTACTTTTTCCATCAGTCTTTCTATATCCAACCTTCAGTTTTCGTTCTTATAACTATGCCCACATATTAATTCTAATATGACTGTTCTTCCATTCAGCACATTTGTTATGACAATTGGTCCCTCATATATTTATTTGAATTGCCATAAAACATGTTATATGTTTTGGTCATTACCTGAATATGCAGCGACTGTACAATCAATTTGCCCCTGCAATCTTTTCAATAGTTATTGCGCTTTCTGTCATTGAATGTCATAATCTTGTTTGTACAATTAGCATGGGTTGATGTGGCACCGACATTTTCTATTGTCTGGTGGGACCAGCTCGTGTGAAAATCAACTGGCCCTGCAGTAAGACAAATGAGTCACCCAATCAGATGAAAATAAAACGGGCAAAAGTTAATAGAGCCGATGGCCATCAATTTCAATTGACCCTCCTCAGAACACATAGGTCTTGGACTAGCAAGACACCATCTAAATCGACACCTGAACTAGTCGGTATTTTGTATTGGACTAGAAACTTTGTAAATCCTATGGTCATCACCAGAAGATACGTATATCAATGAATCAGTGTGCTTCTGCAATTTGTGTTCAGTTTTATTTTGTAGATTAATGCAGTGCATGATATAATCTTGTAAGTACACATAGTACAACTTCTTAATGGATTTTAACGAAATTCCATAACATACTATGTTAAGTACCAAACAATGCACATATCCAATCACTGTTCCGACAATTTAGTTTTAGAATTCTTGCACTCTTTTGACTTCAAGCTAAAGTGCATGATACAATCTAATGAATCATCTAATCTTTCAAGTTTCATTGGAATGCCTTGAAATCTGGAAACTGTTTTCATCATCATCTGAAGTTGCATATGTTGATAAATCTCTGCTGATATTTATGTTAGAGCTATTAACATTTTTAGATTAATGTAAGATAGGATTTTGTGACGTCAGCTTGTCTCACATTTTTCATTAAATTGCCATGTAAATGCATGCTACAGTCATCATTTGAAAACATTCAAACTTGTCAATTCTACCAATCATCGTGCTATTTTGAAAGGATCGTGAAAATTGGCACATGCGTCTCGTCTAAAACTGCAAATACAAATCTTTGTGCTCCTATGATGTTTGTAAGAGTTGTGGACATTTCTGAATTACAATTTGATAGTGTGTATGATAAAGATGTCTTAATGCAGTTATTCAAAGTATTAGATGGATTGTTCTGAAACTTTTTACTTGTTCTTCTTGTCATGAAAAGATAACCTTCTTTACAGGGATTTTACTTGGATTATTTTCAGAACAATTGTTCACTACATATCTTCATCCTAATTTGCTAGAGGTGTAACGTTGCAAAGGCATTTGTATATTTATATGATCAAATTTCTCACCATTCCACTATTTGGGATCATGATTGTTACTGGCCTTTTCACAAACACCAATCCAAATTCGTTAGGCAAACTGCATTGTATGTGAACGTGATTATTTTAAGATTGTGTCTTTGCAGCCCAATTGCTGACTGAGTTATTGCTCTTTTGTAAAACTTAAATTTGAATTTTTACTACAATACCAGTTTTATGTTCTAATTACTGGGAGAAAGATCCAATATTGTGTTTGTGATCAGTGTTACTTGCTGCCCATCAAGTATGTGCATTATATTGTAGAAATGTAACATCAGTAATTGACTGATGAATGTTTTTGCAAGGTACAATATTTACAGAGATCTCGTAATAGGTTTGGATTTACTAGTTGCAATCTGTAACAAAAATATTATAGAAAAAAGTGGTACTTGAGATGTTCTATTGATTCAGTAATGTAGTCATTTGGCAGTGTATTAAGTTTTGCATAAAATCTTCATTAAGAAATATTAATCACAATAGTTTAAAACTTGATGCAATAAACGAATACAATGATTTCCTTTATATATTTCAGTTATTTGTCTGCCAGTAAATCTTTTGACGGGACGGCCTTTCATGCTGCCTTTGAAATTCACAGAACTGAAAAGGATGTACGTGCTAACAAGTTACTTTCTCAGATGTCTTTGTTCCACTTGAATATTCTATTCTTCAATACATATCCATGTTTCCAAATTGACATACATGGCAGCACAAGACAATTGCTTATTATCAGCGGCTATCAATTCATGATGAGAAAGAAAAGTATAAATCTGCTTCACTGAGGAATCCGGAGCTGTACAAATTTAGATAGGGTAACATAGTTAAGTTTTATTCCATTTGATCCAAATATATAAACATTACCTTAAAGCCAGCTCAGTCTACATCCACATCTGAACGTTGACCTGATTCATCTGATAATGGTGATCTAGTTCTCCCCTGCATCCAAAAGCAGACACCATGCACCTACTGGACATTTGACAATGGAAGAATTGATGTCCGACATACACACTGTAGACCCTCAGTTTCCTGCAGCAAACATAGCTGCAGAATGAAGTGTTATGATAATTCAAGTATGCAATTATTGAAAATGGTCATGTAATTTGGCCACGTAGTGCCGCTAATGTGAATATTTTAACAATGAATGAAGTTAGTATGACCACTGGACTGTTTCAGGAAGAACACAGATATAGATAACAGAACTGAGTAATCTAATAGGTGTTAAATATATGGGATATTACTGCAGTTAGCCACAATACGCATACCTCAAGAAAACCTTGTTGATGTAGATCTGAGTGATAGTAAATGATGCCATATGAGACGTTTTCATGAATTGATCAGTGACCATATACCTTCTCCATTAAATAATTCTTCGCGGTCAAGAAAAAAGAAAATTGAAAAGCTTGAAGCTGCCATAGATCAAATTAATGAACCTATGTGTCAAATGCCAACTTCACTTGATAGAACCTTGAAGTACTCCATGTTTTCTGATGATGACAAAATGTGCACGTGTGTTCATATCACTGAAAGTAGAATATATGGTCAGTCTGGTTTCTATAATGCACTTTATTTATCTTCAAAACGTAATGTTCTTAATCTTAACAATGCTGAGACCCTTTTTCCTCACCTCAATCAATTGAACGTCCATGCTGACAAATGAATTGATCAAACTGCCTGTAACTGATAATTCTAGCGATTCCGTATATATTAGTGGTGACAGAGATGAAGAGGATGTAATTCCACCAGCATTAGTAGATACAGTTCCTGAGGCTATACAGGTACTGTCAACAGCTGATATGCCTTCATATATATTCCAACCCTTTATGAAGTGGGATTTTCTAGTACCGCGAGTTTTAAAATTCCATTAAACCAAAGACTTATATTCTTACTTCGATCATTCTCTTTCAAATGAAATCTGAATTGATGAATACCTCAGAAGAATTATATATTCAATTGTCCCCAGAAATTTGATATTGGTATATTAGATTCAAGATAAGTCTGAATTACATTAATATTTATTGTAAACGTTTAATTTACATAACTTTTGATAGACGTATAGATAACTGATAGTCACATGGTTTGATGTTAACGTGTACATTCAGAATCATACTGTTTGGTTCATCCGATGAGAAATTTCTGACTGGTTGGATATTACCTTTGATAACGAGGATGCAAATATATTCCAAACTTTATACCAATTCATCTTGTTTTTCTTTATCAGGACACAAGTAGTCCTTTCAGAAAATAACTATATTTAATGTATCCTTTTCACAGGAGCATTGATTTAATGAAGAGACTGGCCTGCGGGAGTATCCAAGCCTCATCAGACACATAACATCACAAGATGGTTCATTGTTGCTTCAGCAGGTCATACAGTCGAGGCATACCTTTCGTGACGCCAGTGGATGGATACCTTCAAACTGCCCCTGATGGCGGATACCATGAATTGAGCAGCAGAGAGGGTGAATCCTACAACGTTTTTAGACAAAATTTGATTGAAATCCTAAAACGAGCCGTCTTATAATCTTATTTTAACCAAAAAAAGGCGAACCCTACAACGTTTTCAGACAAAAAAATTGATTGAAATCTCCCTATGAAATCATTTTAACTAAAAAAATGAAAACGATTTTTTAATTAATTTTGGTCGCAACTTGTTGTCATCCACCCTCTCTGCTGCTAAAGTTTTCAGTTCTGGGTTAATAATTCTTTTACGATTTTAACCGAATATTTGATCCAGTCCGATACGATATCGTGTCCGAGGATCATGTAGATTTATTGTTGCGAATCCGTGCGGAGTCGACTGAGCATAACTAAAGAAATCTCGAAATTGATTGAAGTCCATATCAGAACACCATGTCTGCCAAATATTTCGTAGCGTATGAGTATCAACTCCGTTGAATACAGACAATAAATTACAGTTATCTCTGATGACTTTTGGAACCTGAGTGTAGCGTTGAGTGACATATATCACGTCAGTGTTTTTATGCCTGCCTCTGGAAAAGATCCTAGCAGGATTTTTTTGTTTATCTAACATTATATCGTCGTATACGACTAAATTGTTAATATCTCCATCAATATCATCAATGCTCGGTGCTTCATCGATATCGGTTATAAACTCAATAATACCCTCTCCGGATTTTTCTACCGCGCTGTCGTTAAAATCTTTTAGCACTTCATAACATCGTTGATCATCTACGCTAGGGGCAATTAAATACAACTTATCCCACTTCATCCATCTCATTATTAAATTGAGCAACAATTGCGTTTTACCGGATCCAGATGGCCCGATTATAATCATCCGGATAGAGTTTGGTAGCGCTGCATGATGCTTAATTGGTTCTCTTGTTTTCGTCGCTGAAAAATCAATTATATCCATATTTCTATACATAAATTATGGATCTATATTGTGTGAAGTGTAAAACGCGTACTGGCACAGATGATGTGACGACGATTACAACTAAAAATAACCGATCAGCGCTTTCTGGTAAATGCGTGCAATGTGGTACAAAGAAATTTAGATTTGTGTCTATGAAATCTGATTTAAAAAAAAACGAGGAGGTGATATCGCAGCCAAATTAGCAAAACTCCCTGGAACCCCATGGGCAAAGTACCCCGGAGAAAAGCACCTCCCAGGATATAGCTACTGTGGACCGGGAACCAGACTTGATATCAGACTCAATAGTCAAAATCAACCCAACCCCGGTGAAGAACCAATAAACGCCATTGATAAGGCCTGTCACCTTCATGATGTTGCTTATAAAAGCAGCAATCTGCAACACAGGCATCTAGCAGATGTGAAATTAATTCATGCGTTAAATGCTATTCCTGATAAATCCTTCAAAGAAAAATTGGCTTCATTTTTAATAAAATCGGCTATGAAAAGTAAATTGATGTTAGGTGCCGGTAATTAATAATATGGAATCAATTTATTATTCTCCGAGGGGATACTGGAGGGGTAACGCTGCAATCAATAAACTCGCTAGAGCTGCAAAAGTGAAAAAAACCACTGCGGCTAATTGGTTATCCAAACAGGCACTATGGCAAATTTATCTACCACCGCCTAAACAAATTCAATTCTCGCATTTTGATGTGACCGCTCCTAATGAAGTTCATCAGGCTGATATATTATTTCTGCCACATGATCGTGGTTACAAATACGCGCTAACCGTAGTTGATATTGCAAGTCGATACAAAGAAGCAGAACCGTTAAAAACAAAATCAGCCACTGAAGTAGCTTCTGCATTTGAAAGGATTTATCGACGAGGTCCTCTGCACTGGCCAAATCTATTGCAGGTTGATCCTGGCAAGGAATTTCAGGGTGCAGTGTTATCTACAATGAAACATCATAATGTCACCATACGACGAGGGCATACTGCGCTACATCGCGACCAGGCCATTGTAGAACGATTTAATCGGACGATTGCTGAGCGGTTATTTGGATATCAATACGCAAAAGAATTCATTCAAGAAAAGCGATCCAGTGAATGGGTTAAAAGATTACCATCTGTGATTACTGCACTGAATAACGAGATTACTAGAACAATCAACATGAAACCTATCAACGCGATTAAAAAGAAGTCAATACCCGTACAACCACAAAAAGATTTCCCTAGAAACGCTAGCGTTTCCCAACCAATTCTTGGTAGTAATGTCATTGTGAGGTACTTATACGAACCAGGAGAGCTTGAAGGGGGTAGAAAAAGGGCTACTGATCCTATTTGGAGCGTCACTACGCATAAGATATCTAGTATAACACGATCAACTGGTAGACCAGCAATCTATAAACTGGATTCAACTGCTCCTCAGCGAGGATTTACTCGACAACAACTGCAAGTGATTCCCGAGGATACTCAATTGCCACCGCATGGTCTTAACTAGCGCCGTTGCGTCTATTGCACTCAAGACAAGTCAACATCACATTATTTCTGACATGACCGAGATTGTTATTTTTTCTGTCTACGGTGAATTGGCGAGGATCCTTATCCGAATACTGCCAACGCATTATACAATTGCAACTCGCGCAGTGATTATTCTGTTGTTTCTTCAAAGTGATTATTAATTTAGCATCAATATCAAATTCTCGTTGTTTTTTTTTGTCCTGTTGTTTGTAACCGGAGAGTTTTTTATTAATGATGCTAACATCAATATCACTTATTGTTGTGTCATTATCATCACCAATGATTTCATCATCGAGGACAACTCTTCGAAGTTGATTTATTTTTCGTACTCTGGAGACTGCGAGATAGACTAAATTTGACCATTCGATGCGATTATCTACCATCCAAACAATTGTATCCGATATAGTCAATCCCTGTGAAGAGTGTATTGTTGCTGCGTATCCTAGCGTCCACGGGGATTTATTAGCACGCAATGCATCTTCAACGACATTGATATCAACCAGCACAATATCATTTAATACCAGAATTTGTTTTTCATTCTGTCCTGGAATATCAACTTCAATATTCTGTTTTCGTGTATCCGATGGCCTATAACAAAGGGGTACTGGAAGCGCTGCAAATTTTTCTTTATGCAATTCAAATAACTTCATCTGAAGTGTATCCCTGACTATTTTTCTACTTGCAATGATCAAATCGTTTGGTCTCCACGCTTCCCAGAAATCATTCATTGGGGTTTCTGAAATCACTGCACGCGCTATTTCGCATTGGATTCTATCCGGTTGTAATCTAATTAGTTTCTTAAATTCTCGTAATCGTTCATCAAGTGATCTATAATCAGTGGTGATTTCTTCATAGTAGTCTACAAAACCCTTTAGCCATTCATGTGGAGATGCACCGACAAATGGTGGTGGTTGGCCTTGATCCCCGCACATGACGACTTTTGTGTTTTTGGTTAACAACCACTCAAGAAATGTTTTTAATACATCTAATGACACTGTGCATATTTCATCCCAGATTATGATTTCAGGAATGAATTTATCACCCATTCGATCAGGAGTCCATTTGTCACCCTTCCATCGAAAGAAGCTGTGATAAGTGCAAGCATTTACCCCTCGTTGTATCATCTCTCTGGCGAGTCTATGAGTCGGTGTTAGCACAATCATGTTAGTAGAAATACAAGTATTTCCACCACCACGAAATAATTCAATTGCACGAGTTGTCTTTCCTGACCCACCACAACCGTTTAAATAAACTGTCTTGTATCTACATACTGGATCAGATACCGGTGGTGCATTAGAAAATTCTGATTGAATTTCAATACGGTTACAACAAAGATATTTATCATCCATGGCAACGTCTGCGGATTCACAATACTCATGTAGCATCTCTTTTTTAAATCGCCAACGCCCCCAATTTTCTTCGGGATCTGTGAATGCCGCTACAGCTGATTTGTACTTATTGTGTATATACATCGAATCAGTGGCCACTCTAACCGCGGTATTAGGAAATCTATTTATCATCGAAAATAGATTAATGCAAGCATAGGCTAGCATTGAACTTCTCAAATGTGTGTACTGGGAATTATATCCATCACAGTAGGTAACAACCGTACCTAATTTCTCACCATTGGATAGAAAAGCATCCTTACGGGATACAAGTTTTCCCTGTTTCATTAAATCCGCTACAATAAAATCGTATTCAGCGACATCTATGATCAACCGCGAAGAGTATTTTGCGTTATCGTATCGTCCACCCTGGGTAAATTTACCGATTATTCTTCTTCCGAGATCTTTTGCTTGTTCTTTTTTAATTTCAAATAACTTCTTAGACCAATTTATGATTTCTTCTTCACTGAAATCTGGAAACTGTTTTCGTAGTTCGTTGATTATTCTATCTAGATCGGGTTGTGGTAGCCAAACTTCTTTCTGAGCTCGATAGCATATAATAGCCTCGGAAACAATCAACGATCTTAGCATGCCACAATCAATCATATATCTCAATAGCACTATTGGCATCCAGTGTTTTTCAGATAGGTGTCTACCGAGCCAAACATAACTACACGGATGTAACCCTGTAGCGAGTTCAAATGATATCACACGAGCGAATCCGGTTAAATCAAAATCAGGCAATGGTCCATTAATCGCAACACGAGTCATTTCATGCGTGGGGTGTCCAAATCGTTTGAAGTATTCAGCGCATTCCCCATACCCGAGAAAACTTCCGGGATAACACGCGGATATATCAATTGAAATCATACCGTCACGATGGTATTTTGTATTCCACAGTCCTCCATGACCAAATTCGATGCAACTCAATTTAACGTCCTCGAGAAAATCACTTCGTGTTGGACGCCATGAGTTTTTTTCTCTTGCGAAGTGAGCTACCACTGATGGAATAGTAAAACTATCCGTGAGTAGTTTTTCATGGGAATTCTGCGGTGAAAAATCACTAGCGATTTTTCTCATTCTGTTATCTAATTCTTCAATGCGATATAATTCACCATTTGGTTTTACAAATTGATCGAATTCTTCATCACTTCTAAGTAACCACACTGACACAGGATCATCCTTACACAACGCATGAATAGCATCAAATAATCTCTCTTCATAGAAAACATCCCCGACGAACTCCTTAGGGATATATTTCACGGTTCGTTCTCGTGGAAATATTGTTACCGCAGGTGTCCACGCGTGTTTGTTATGATCAATAATCTGTATTGGTGCTCCATTTTTGTTATATTTCGGTTCGTATAAAACCTCTCCGGTTATCGTCATAACTGTTATTGGAAATCTTAATGATGTTTCTAATTTAGCTATATCAGAAATCTTTGCACCATGCTGTTTCACTGTCAGTTCCCACTCGGTTATTTTCCTACGTCGCAGATCAGTTAGTTTATTTCCTCGGGATGCATTTGTGAAGTGCTCCATTACCCGTGTTGCTACACAATTAAGCCCTGACGAATATTTCATAGGAGCTAGTTTTGCGATATCGGGTTTATCATTTAACGGATATATCCCATAAACCATTGCTGTTACGGGATAAGATCTTTCGTAGTATGGCTTATCAATGCCGGTTAGAATCCCTGGTTTGGAATCTCTACTCACAATGACAGCTTTTTTATTCTTGAGGATTGGTTCAAATTTATCCTTAATAATCCATTTGCCATCGACTTCAATAATGAATTTGATTCGGAAAAAATGTCTTTTTTCCCCAACACGTGAAATTATCACTGCTGCTTTTTCATCAGTCATGGTAGCATCAACAACACCATCAATTCGAAATGTTGACCAGCAATAGGATGCTCCATCACGTTTGAATTCATTAAAACAATCTCTGATTTTACTAATCATGGCTTTATCAAGAATTGTATTCTTTGGTGTATTAGAAGCTATATCGAGATTGAATTGAGCATCTTTCCAGGGGTAATCTCTCTTGGACGTTTTTTTTGGTTTATCGAGATTAAATTTGCTACGTTTTTTTGGTTTATCGAGATTAAATTTAGGACTGATTTTCAATAATCTCTTAAACTCTTTCATGTTTCCGTCTCTTGGACGTTTGCTACGTTATTTTGGTTTATCGAGATTAAATTTAGGACTGATTTTCAATAATCTCTTAAACTCTTTCATGTTTCCGTCTCTTGGACGTTTGTTACGTTTTTTGGGTCTATCGAGATTAAATCTAGGACTGATTTTCAATAATCTCTTAAACTCTTTCATGTTTCCGTCTCTTGGACGTTTGTTACGTTTTTTGGGTCTATCGAGATTAAATCTAGGACTGATTTTCAATAATCTCTTAAACTCTCTATCAGCATTAAATTTAGCATTTCTCGAAGTCAATCTCTTGAACTCCATCATGCTATAATTAAAACAAGCATTTAAATGAAAGATTTTTATATAATGAATCACTGCAAGTGGCTTATGATTGGATCAGTAACCCCGTGTAACAAATCATGCAGAAATGAGTTTTGTGGGTATCATATGCAAAGCTTTCGACGTGGAAGCCTTGGTCCGTTACCCTGTATTCTATGTGGGGTTGGGGTTAGGGGGAAATCACGGTTGTGTTTGAATTGCGGTGGTAAGCGATACAGGGAGTTGAAGCGTTATTATGATAAAAGAATAAAAAATGGACAATCAATCAGAAATTATGACCCTGACGCTGACAAAGTCAGTATTCTTGACGCTGACAAAGTCAGTATCCTTGACGCTGACACTGATAAAGTCAGTATCCTTGACAAAGTCAGGGATAAAATCATAAGAACTCCTCAAGATTACATCGAAAGATTTATCATTAAACCAAACAATGAATTAGACAAACAATAGTATTATGTATACGAATGAACCAAGAATTCAGACAACACCCTGTGATCACAAATTATGAAGCATCCATTGATGGTGTTGTAAGAAACCGTAGACTGAAGAAACCAGTTGGTTCTGATAATGGTATGGGGTATTTGAAGTTTCGCGCTGGAAAGAAATTTTATCGCAATCATCGTTTCGTGTACGAGTGTTTTTATGGATTGATCGAGGATGATTTTGTTATTGATCATATCGATTCTAATCCAATGAACAATTCTTTATCAAATCTGCAGGCTGTTACTCAAAGTGAGAATACCAAACGAGGGAAGACTGGAAAATGCAAAACGGTTGGGAAGAGACCTGTGAAATCTTTGAATACGATAACTAACGAAGAAAAAATATTTCAATCAATGAATGAAGCCAGTAGGCACTTCGATATTTGTATATCCTCAGTACGATTCGTTGCAGAGGGAATAACCAAAACGGCTATTTCAAAAAAGAGCGGACAGAAAATTCAATTTAGTTATGTCTAATACGTCATATTTTTCATTTAGAAATATGTCATTGTTATAGAATAATGAATTCTGAAAACATGAATAGCATCATATCCGAGATTTCAAAATTGAAAGGTTGGGATATTGAACTATCAGATGGGTTAAATCCTGATCAAATCATGTCTGATTTTCAGGACATAGAATACGGAGTTAGCACTAACAAGTATATGCTACCAAAGAAGTATGCGCTCATCAAAAGAATTCAGAATTCTATTAAGGACTCTCTCGCATTTTCCAGTGACATAGGTGTGTTCGCTCCGTTATATACCATCGTAGAACGAATACGAAAAGAATTGGGGTACGAATACGAATTGAAAAGGGAGGTTAATTCTAAAGTTAGAAACCTACGGGCGTTAATTCAAGAAAATGAACAATTTTGATTGACCAACCATTTATCATTATTGATTGTGACTGTCCCTCATAGAGATTTTAATTTTTTTTAGCATTTTTTGATTAAAACTGTTGAAATCAGTGAATAAAAAATTGATGGCTGGTTCGGATTGATCAAATGGAAAAGTGGGGAAAGTGCCAGTATTAATTAAAAATAATTATTTTATTAGTAACTCCGGCACTTTCCCCATCATTGAACGAAGCTGTCTCACAGTGAAATAACACTTCCATGACCATCCGATGGTGTTAGGTCGGATTAAAAAATTGTTTTGCAATTGAAAAATTGTTTCTGATTTTAAATAATGGTCAATGAAGCATTAACAACCCGATTGGCTCGTGAACGACTGGATGCAATCAGGAGATTTGTACCAATTCGTGACTCTGTACGGAATAAACTGCAACAACGACAGAGTTTACAAACTGATTTTGTTCTGGGGTCTGAAGAATTGTTTAAACCAGTAACCACAGCAACGAAGGGGATAGAGCGTGCTATACTGGGAGATGATCCTGACGGTAAAGGAAAGGAAGAGGGTCTTATTCCTGTGTTAGAAAAAATAGCAAAAAGAACTAAACAAACAAAAAAATCCTTGCAATCACTTCCTCAGGATATATCAACCGCTTCAGAACGAAAATTTAAAAGATTTCAGGAAGAACTAGTTAGTGGATTACCTAAATCAATTATATTTACCGAGAGCGCTAAACAACAAATTCTCAACGAGGATATAAACAATTTAGGTGAATTCGCTGCTAACAGCTATGATTCACAAGAGAAGTTTTTCACGGACAATTATTCGGATTATAGAATGTCACATAATGAATGGGCTGATATAGTGTATGAAATAAATACTGGGGGTTTAGATAGAAGGATGAAGGACTACAGAGACTTCAAAAGAAAATTTCAACTCCAAATAAGACAGCCATACGATGAGAAGAAATTTCTGGGGAGTGGTCTAGTTGGAAACGCTAGCGTTTCATGTCCTGGTAGTGTTATCAATGATATATCACGATTAGAAGTTCTTGTAGGAGGGTTCCGAGCCGGAAATAACTCACCGGAAATAATTAATGAAGCAGCTGATATCTGTAGACGGTTATTTGCCGGCGGTATCATGGATATCAAAACATATCGAGATTTCATTGACGAGTTAGTGGAAAGTGGGTATCACAGTGATTAATCACCGAGACTGAATAAAAACGCTAGCGTTTCCAATTGAAAAATGGTTTCTGATTTCAAAAAATGATCATACACTACAATCATGATAAACCAACCCCCGTCTACGTAGTTAATTCACGGTTTCCAGTTTATAGAGCATACTACGGAGATGGTTTAGGCAATACCATTGCAGGGTTATTTGCGAGAATGGCTCCAAAAGTGATGCCGTTGGCTAAACAACTAGGAATGAAAGCAATTGAAGTTATTCGTGATAAGGGTATTGGTGCTGTTGGAGATCTTGCTGGAAAAGCGTTTTCAACTGCGAGGAATAAATTAACATCATTAGTGAAATCACGAAAAAAGAAACCGTTACCGTCTACAGCGGAAATGCCTGCAAGTGTTAGTAGAATTATAAATAACGCAGTAGACGAAAAATTAGCGTCGATGGCTTTAACCCCCTTGATAAATCAAGGGGACCAAAGCAATATTGCAAATATGATAGCAGGAAGCGGCTTTAAAAAACTACGTCGATGAAAATCGTTTATGATTTCACGATTTAGACTCTGATAAATAGAATAAAATGTTCAAAAAATCACATGATCCGGCGTTTGATATAGACGCCCCAGTTGGCAAGGATGATTCTGTACGCGATTATCAATATTACGCTTATCATGCAATAGACGCAAATAGTCGATCGCGAATTGAACTTCAAGTCCATGATACCAGTAAATACTTTTTGCCCTGTGAAGCGTTTATTGAAGTAGAAGGAGTACTTGTAACAGCTGCTGGAGCATCATATCCAATTGGTACTCAAGTCGGTTTTGTCAATAATGGTATTATGGCATTATTTGAGAGTGCAAGATACCTCATTGATGGAAAGGAAATCGAGTCGATAGATCGCGATGTTGATGTGGCTACAACAATAATCGGGTTAGCGAGATATTCTGATGATTATACAAGATCAGCAGGACCTTCTATGATGTTTGCAAAAGATGGTAGGAATAGCGCTAATGGAAATCCATTTGTTGTAAGACGACCAAAAAAACATGCTGGTGATGCTGATGTTGATGTCGAGGATATGATTATAAACAACGACCCCAATTTCAATCTAGGAGCTGCAACACGAAACTCAATGTTGGGAGCAGGGCGTAAATCATTTTCATGCGCGATTCCACTACATCATATATTTGGATTCTGTAGAAACGTCCGAAAAGTTATTTATGGGGCGAAGCATACAGTATCGCTTGTACGAAAGGGTGATGATAATGACGCAATTTGGAGGATTCCAGCAAACACAGCTGCAGATCATGTAAATGATGATGCCGGTAAAGTCAATTTAACAAAAATATCATTGTGGATGCCAGTGTTGACTCCAGCAATCACCGCAGAAGAACGATTACTATCATTTATGGACCAAGGAGGAAAGTCGTTGTTGAGTTGGTTATCAGTGAGTACAGATGTTAAACAATCAAGTCTGAAGGGGTTATTCACGTGGAATCTAGCATCAAAACAAGGTGTTACTGCGCCACGTCATATATTCGTAGCGTTACAAGATAATAAAAGAGTTGGAGATCAACTCTCCAGTCATATGATATTTGATCAATTAGGTGTGAAAGACGTCTCACTGAGAATAAATGGCCAACAGGAACCATCCGAGGATATACAACTTAATTACACAGAAAATCATATTGCACGCGTGTATCATCGTCTGTTGTCATTTATGGCACGCGATCAAAATGTCGATACTGGTTTGCAAATATCACAATATGATTTTAAAAATCTATATCCGATCTATTACTTCTCACTGGAACATCTCGATTTAACAAGACAATCCGTCGTTGATATACACTTTAGAGCTAATGTAGATAAGCCTGATGCTATTGATAATTATAGAGCGGTTGCTGTCATTCTCAGCGACAAATCAATGCTACTCGAAGGTGTTGGAGGAAGAATGAGAGTGGTAGATGCACCAGTAGAAAATCTTTGATTGATTTTTCATTGAATTAGAATCAATCTATTATGTATAATGTCATATAGTGTTATTAGTGTTACGTTAACTCCCGGTCAATTAAAAAAATTGCAATCAGAATCGGTTAAGCGATGTGGAACCACAATCACGTTGAAACCCAACCAAATGACTGGTGGTGCAAATAAACTATCGCTGACAACTCGTCAGGTGAAACATTTCAATGATGCACTTGCAGCCAAAAAAGGTGTTCAGATTACTCTTTCTGCGGCTGCTATCAAAAATATGATTAAAACAGGTGGTATATTTCCGTTGTTAGCTGCGATTCCAGCATTGATTGCAGCGGCAGCCCCAGCGGTGGCTAAAGCAGCGGCGTTAGGAGCCGTTGGTACTGCAGCAGGAATGGCACTAAAGAAAGCAACTGGGAAAGGATATAAAAAAAAGGGACGATCCGTTCACGGATTGGGTCTAAGACTACCAGGAACCCCGTATTCGTGGTACAGCGGAAAGGGTCTAAGACTACCAGGAACGATTTATTAATTGAGGAACCTATGGTTCCCATGTCCAATTTTGATTTAATGGATGCGGCTAAAAAACTAGTGATTAAAAATTTCAGAGGTGTTTTTATGAAAGATCAATTACCACATCAACCAAACAAAACTGAAACCGGAATCATTAATCTCGATAACAGCACCGGACCTGGAACTCACTGGGTTGCATACGCTATTGATCCACGTGGGATTGTTTATTTCGATTCATATGGATTAGCCCCACCAAAAGAGTTTATGCGGTATATAAAAACCCTTCCAATGAAGACTTGGTATTCTACGCTACCAACACAACAAATGAATGACCCACCAATATGTGGCAGCGAAGTATTAAATGTCCTTGACGCTATTTCAGCATCTAGAAAACCACCTCATATTGTCGTAAATGACTACACCATCAATCGCTGGCAACGACGAAGTCGTCAAAAACGATTTTAGAGAGAGAAAGAGTTTTACAATAACATGATTGATATTTGGGGGAGATCTTTGAAACCCAAACCCGATGGCACTGCAACCCCTGATTCTATCAAGGATATAACAAAAAAAATTAAAGATGAAATCGCTGAGACGTTGAATTTAGAAAGTGTTGAACCCAATGAAATAGTTGTATTTCAGGACAAACAGGGTAAATTGAAATCTAGTAATATTTCTCTGGATGATATTTTAGTTAAACAACGAAACGCAATCGAGAACACCGTTGCGTTATTTTCGGATCAGGGTAAATTGAAATCCAGTAATATTTCTCTGGATGATATTTTGGTTAAACAACAAAACGCAATCGAGGATACTATCGCGTTATTTTCCGATCAGGGTAAACTCAAACCGGGTGTACTCGTTTCGACGATTACAGATCGATTAAAAACTCTCAACGATGAGTTAAACAATTCTCTGGCTGTACTAAAAATACTTGAATCTAAAATTGAAGATAACGGAAAACAGTTTATATCATTTCGTAGAAATATCATTGATAAATTTATTGGAACCCAGTTGGATAAAATTGAAATAAAACTCCCTGATATTAAAAAATCCATCGATGAGACGAAAACTTTCATCGAAGCCGTCAAAGGTGATTTTTCGAGGATGATAACAATCATTGAAAAAACAAAAATTCCTCATGAGAAAACCAATAACGTAGTATATACAATCCAACACGGATCATTTGAGTGGACACCTACAAACAACAAATTAGATATCACTGCAACCGTTAAAGGTATTTATCGATTAACACTAGTAGCACCAATTCAATTTAATATATCATCGTCGAGTTCATCCGGGGTCAACAATACGATTTCAACGATCATCGACAAGGATAAAACTGAACGGTTAACGATAAAAGCCGATGATAAAAGTTTGGCTAAGGCATCAGTAACATGGTATCTGGAATTCGTAGCGGATTTAAGTAAATAACTAAATTGAAAGGATTTCACAATTGAAAACGCTAGTGTTTTTAAAATAAACAACAATGACTTTGTCATCGACGCAATGTCGCTATGATCAGGTCAGAGAATTTCAGAATAGACTCAAAACCCTCACTGAGGAGTATCAAATAAAAATAAAAAAATACCGACGAAGAATCACCGCAATTGATGTTATTATATACTCGGTGTCAAGCGTTCTTACTGGTGCCGGAATAATACTAGCATCTGTTACAATGATTGCCCCGGTCGTAGTTCCAATTTGCATTTCTGCGGTGGCTACAATCGGGGGTATATTAACCGGGATAGCAAAAAAGATATCATCATGCAGCCAGAGTAAACTGCAGAATTACTTACTTCAATTTCATATTGCATCAACCGCATATTCGCAATTATCATTGATGATATCGTCGTCACTCGACAATACGATTATATCAGATAGTGAATTCTCAGCGATGGTCAGTATTTTTGATTCCGCGATATCGAAATTAGAGCGACAACATGAGTATAATAACAATGACAACACCGATGGAATCAGAAAACACGAACCCAAAAAACAAAATGATCTCAATAATATCAACATTACCAGATTGTGAATTCTCAGTGATGGTCAGTATTTATGATTCCTCGATACCAAAATTAGAAATAAATCATGAGTATAATGACGACACAGATGGAATTACTTCAACGAGTAGTGGAGAACACGAACCCAGTACAAACGAGTATGATATCAATAACATCTACGAAACCCGAGTTTAGTGTGAATTTCCCCTCTCCGGTTCCAGTGAAGGAGATAGCGCTAGCAAAATTACGAATGTATCACAGTTGGCCTAATATTAGATCGGTAACATTTGGTGGTCAACAACCCAATAATTCACTGGTGTTCTCGTATAAGAATAAAGACGACGGTACCCCAGACTGGAATGTTGTTTCGATACCAACAGGGTCATACCAAATAGAACAAATCAATAATGAATTCGCGCGTAGAATAAAATCGATTACTGGAACAGAATCGAAAATCGCTATAACAGTTCATGAACCGACGCTATCATCCACGATTGAGATAAGCACAGAAGGATACGTCGTAGATATCTATAACAGCTCAATAAGAACCGTACTAGGATGGCCTGAATTACCCCCCCCCCAGAGTAAAACCATTGATTTACCAGAACCACAAAAAAATGATTATATCACCGACGTAATAAACTCCAATAATCCAATAAAGAGTTATAAAGATAATAGATTTATTCTAGAGTTTTTTGATTTCTTCGAATCCTCCTTTGAGGAAGTGATGGAGGGAAGGGGTCAAGAGGCATATTTTATTGTTAACGAAAATGATATTATGGAAAATTTCAAAGCGATGGAATATGATTTTTTACTATTGTTAATATCCATTAAATCCGGCTCTCTCACCCGAAATGAATTTATCAGCGTTGTAGAAATATGTAACAAAATCATCAATGACATGGAAAGATTTAATTCACAAATTATTCAAGTTATTCTAGATAATAAATACCCCAAGTCGAGAATAGGATTTGCAACAGACTATAAAATCCGCGTTGAAGATATCCCGACATTCAAACTACCGGGATATAACGTACCAGAACTAAAAAAAATTCTCAGTGATGCTATCGATGTTGGTTTTAAAATAATTCATAACGCATGGAAAAAAACAACATCACCGGAAATAAAAATCCTCAAACATAATAATGACCCAGACGGTGGCGGTAGGCATATCGCTCCGTTCAACGTGAATATTTCAACGGTGATTGCGCTTAATTTAGTGTGTGATGTTATCGAAGGAAGCTATCAAATTAATCTCGAACGATCAAATCAAGCTCAGCAAGGATATATTTTATATTCATTTGCACCAACAGCTCCTCCAGGATTCCTAATTATTGAAAACCCAATTAATCCTGTCTATATGCGATGCCATAATAATTCATTAACCAGAATTAATTTCAAACTCACCGACCAGTCAAATAATCTGATTGATTTACAAGAAGAGGTGTTAGCGATTAGTCTGTTTGTGAAATCATAAATGATTTTCGTCCTAAAGACTCGATCAAATCATTTATTATTTTTGTTAACCCAGAACTGAAAACTTTAGCAGCAGAGAGGGTGGATGACAACAAGTTGCGACCAAAATTAATTAAAAAATCGTTTTCATTTTTTTAGTTAAAATGATTTCATAGGGAGATTTCAATCAATTTTTTTGTCTGAAAACGTTGTAGGGTTCGCCTTTTTTTGGTTAAAATAAGATTATAAGACGGCTCGTTTTAGGATTTCAATCAAATTTTGTCTAAAAACGTTGTAGGATTCACCCTCTCTGCTGCTAATTGCCTCCACCAAATGTTCTAGACATGTGCAAATGTGGTGTAAGTAAATGATATGTTCAGTTTAACAGCCCATTTCTATAACCAACCACTTCAACATACGTAGTTTATCCTTTTATCTCTTTGTTTTATCCTAAGCTATTATACAAAACTATGTAGGCTTGTAATGTATGTTTGTAACAAATGCTGATAAAAGGGTATTGCTGTTTATTGCACTATCACACTGAAAGTGAGGCCTCTCCTGTGTGCCTCATGTATGTGAACTAAAATCAATGGTGGTTCTAGCTTACTTCGTTCTGCGTTTACTTCTTCATGGTCCAAGTTTTGGAGAAGCAGGTGCTAAGTGCCAAACCCATGTCCATGATGGTGCAGGTTCAAATATTGTTGGTGAAGATCAGATACAGTTACAGTGGTGTGTTCTTGGCAAGGCACTCTGCCCCTATAACATACATGTGTTGCTGTACGGTAAAATGCTAAACCAAACTTAGTTTGTGAGAACGTATTAAAAACAGAATGAAAATATCCAATAGTAATTAAGGGTATAGGAACACAGTGCATTCCGGTAACTCAATAGTATGCTCGTGATCACATTCACAAGACCAGTAATTGTATGTATTTAACATAAATCATTACACCAAGTGCGCAATCTATTTTCGTGTTACAGAAGTAAATTACCTGTAATTTCCATTTAATGTTGGTAACAGTTTTAATTAAATAGTCACAATAAATTATTTTCTTAGTGTATCTTTCATCCGTTGTTTGAGTGGGAGCATGAACGTACTGTTAAATAAAGACCAATGTTGTTTACAATGAAAAACTGATATTTTCTATCATTTCTGTAAGGAACAGTTAGTGCATTATCAACTTGTGCGGCGGAATAAGAGAAGGATAAATTGCTACGAAATTATTTTTTTTCCGTAATTTAAATGAAATATCATGATTAAAATATGTATCAGTGTTTTGTACAAAAACATTGACTTGGTGTTGGAGCCAAACACATTGGGCATATTTAGAATCACTTTGTCAACAGTAATACAACTTTAACTCAATGAACTAAATTGATGATATTTGTTTTCATTAATACTCAAATATTTGAAGGCAATCTGTATTCATGTTTCACTGTATTCCCCACATGCTGCTGTTTGACAGTGGTTTTCCACCTGTACCCTCATTCTCAATATAATCCTATCATGGGTGACAATAATACCAAAGACACTCGGGCTACTAATTGAAAAACTAGAACATTCCCTATTGTTATTACTCCATCTTTATAACGTTCTTCAAATGAGTTACCCAACCGAGTATCATTTAAATTAAGTTCCTTTATATTTCATTTGTTTTTCTGCCTATGTTAATGCAATTCAGTACAAGTTCAGATGTACCAAGACTACACAATTAATATTAGATCCTGTACACAATAAATAAAAGTACATTTACATTGGTTATGCTGCGCTTTCAGGTAATATTTGTCACATTGCAACACGATAATAGGTTAATGCTTGTTCTTTCATCGTTTTCTAAATAATTTTCTTCACTTATACTTTATGCATTTATCATCAGTCTTTTGACCTAGTGTGGTCGTCGAGGCTCTGTGCTGCTGAACATCTGACCAGTTCCCTCCACTTGTCTCGATCATGTGTCAATGCCTGTGTCTCCGCAAACCTTGTCCAGATCCATTCTGTGATGTTGTCAGTCCACTATTTTCTATGTCTATCTCGCATTCATCCACTCTGGACGCTGACTTGCAGTACTAATGTGGATAGACTTTTGGCTCTAGTGACATAGCCGTACCATTTCAGTTTTTTTTTTCTTTCGAAAAGCAGTGAGCAGGTCTTCATATTGGCCTACTTTGCGCCTGATGATGTTACGCACTTCTTCATTTGTGATGTGGTCCATGTAAGAGATGCCAAGTATGGCTCTGTAGCATCTCGTTTCAAGTGCCTTGATTCTTTGTTGTAATTCTGCTGTCAGGGTCCGAGTTTCACAAGATTACAAAAAGATTGAGATGCCTAGTGCTTTCAACAGTGTGATTTTAGTTTTAAACATATATTCTTGTCTCTCCAGATGTGTCTTAGCTTTAAAATAGCTGCCATTGTCTGTGCTGCTCGTGACAAAATGTATGCTCTTGATACCTCTTCGTTGATTATGCAATCAAGATATTTGAACTGGCTCACTGTTTCCAGTTCCCGTCCACTGACTTTAATCTTGTCTGAGATTTGTTTGCCACTGTTTGTCATCAGCTTTGTCGTCTCAGTTCGTATTTCCATGTCAAATCTGGAAGATGTTTCATCCAGGTTCTACACAAAGGTGGCAAGCTTGTCTTCACTACATGACAGCCCATCAATGGCATCTACAAAGCGGAGGTTGGTGATGTTACGCCCAACAATGCTGTCTGTCCCAGAGTGGTTTTCCAGGGTTTCTGTCATGATGCGCTCTAAGCAAATGTTGAAAAGCGTCGGTGACAGTAGACAGCCTTGACGTACTCCAACTGTTGTCTGGAACCAGTCCTCCACAGAACCTTGAGCAATTACTGCACTGGTAACCTTGGAGTACAACTGCTTGATGGGATTGGTCAACGTTTTGACCCTAGTTGTAGTTCTTCATTGTGACCTACAATGACTCTGTCAAAGGCCTTTTGAAATCTATGTACACATGATAGATGTCGTGTTGATGTAGCGAGTATGTATCACACAGAACCCATGGGATTTAATATTAGTTCCGTTGTGCTTCTTCCATTCCGGAACCCTGCATGTTTTTCAGCGATTATTTATTTTACTTGTGGTTTCAGTCTGTTCAATAAATGGTCTTCAGCATCACCTTACTAGAATGGCTGATCAAAAGTTGGCACAGCTGGAGATTGCCTTTTTGGGGAGTGTTATAATCAGTGACATTGTCCACTGTGTTAGTCATTCACCTGTCTGCCAGATCTTGTTGTAGATTTTTGTTGGTAGCTCTATCATTGATCCCCCCCCCCCACCGAGTGTTGATAATTTCAGCTGGGATGTTGTATACTCCAGTTGCCTTCCCATTCTTCAGTGCTCTTATTGCGGAATCCACCTCTTTTTGTGAATGGGGAAATGATCATCATTTGTGGAATTTGGAACTTCAAGCACATTTTGATCTCCTGTGGACTGATGGTTGTAGAGTTCTTTACAATACTCAGTCCATTTTTCTGCAGGGTTATTCGCTTCTGTGAGGCATGGTCTATTTTCGTCTTGAATGGTACTGACTCTTGGCTGCTTCTGTCTGGTGAGGTCTTTTACAATTTTGAACGCTGTTGTGCTGTTATTCTTTATCAGACTGCTTTTTAGTTCTGTGCACTTTTGCACTTGCTTGATTTTGACAATTAGTAATGATTACTTAAAGTTTTATTTCATTGATTTGAGGCAGGATATGCCTTTACTACTTGAGAGATAATTGAAGTATCCCATATTGCCACTGTATATACACGTCATTGACCTGTGATACATAATGTATAAAGTGTTGATTTATTATTTTATTTTTTAAAGGCCCGACCTTAGTAGAAAGCATGGCATAGTTATTTGGTCCTATCTATTCCTATCTCTGTCTTTCTGGAAAGGATTGGTAGAGTAAATATGCAAATATCATTTGATACAGACAAATGAAAACCATGATGCTGCTTATGTTTGCATGTAGTAGTCCTTTTTATTAAGCTAAGACATATGGTATATCCACTAAGTTAAGGGGACGGTTGTAGAAAAGGATTTGCTATACAAACACAAATTTAGTTGGAGAAGAGTTCTTTGGAAACTCATATATTTCCCAACCTGCATGAACATTTATGTGAATGATACTAATGGATAGACTTACAGTGATCAAGACATTGTACTTGCTTTAGTATTTCCAGCAGTATCAAACAATTAACTGTCTCAAATTTGTATCAGTAAGGAATCTGTTTTAACCTTTGTGGTGTTTGTATAATGTTTAATGTATTTGGTTAATGATACATAGTGTGTGTGTGTGTGTGTGTGTGTGTGTGTGTGTGTGTGTGAATGCGTGTGATTTTATATTTGATTTGCAATGTTATCACCATTGATTTAGTTGTAATCGGGATTGTGATATATTTTATACTTAGATTTTGTATCGCCTTTGTTTAAGCGGCACGCGGGATTTTGACATAGGTCCAGGAGAGAGAGACGCCATCCACCCGAGATTCTGGAGCTGGCGATGAAATTTGCTAAGACTTTTTGGACCATGTTTTGAACTCGTATATTTCTTTTGGCTCGTATTGTACAATCATCAATAACGTCTACAAATGTGTTAGTGAAATTCTTCTTTATTATGTCAAAACATACTTTTACTGCATGTTTTTTTTCCTGGATAGGTAACTTCAATTTAGATTATAGACAGCCATGTTCCGTTTGCAAATATATTCCAACACTTAGCTGCTGAAGGAATTCGACAATCAACAGTTGTATCAATAGAGACTCCAACCACGGACTTTACAATAGATCTTTGTCATCGAAGCTATAAGAGTGACCATGATTCAAGGATAAAGCTCAGTAGAAATAACTTACTCTACCTTTCTAAGAAAGTGTTTGGTGCATTGGGCAGTGCTGATGAACTCTATTTAGAAGAGGAAAACAACAACGAAATATTATTGTATTACAAAATGCTGATAGAAAAGTGCCTTCACTGTTAAATATTTTTCCACAAAATGGTTGTAGCAACAGAGTATTGAGGATATTAGCAGTTCGTTTTACGATGTTACCTTCATTTCAAGTACCAATCCCATATCGATATTTTGATGACTTTCAATCTATTTTGACAAAATTTAAAATTAGACACAAATGTTATAAACAGAGCAGAAAAGTGTTCTCCTGAAATTAGAGATTTCTTTTGCAGTCAAGAATAATGTTATATGTTTAGCAACTTTACGTAGATTGCTTGTTGGACGAAACAGTTTTTGTTTTTCAACTGTAAGGAACCAGATATCAACATAATGATACGTTTCATGGCTTATCCCGTAAGTGTCCACCTGTGTATAAGTCATCATGTCTCATGTTCTTCAATAAAACGTTAACACTGAAATATGTGAGCAAACACCTTATCAAATATTCAGCAAGAGCTTTGGGAATGGGTAAATTATATCACCACTTGCAGTTTTGTATGCACCAATGGAGCCAGAAAGAATATCGGAACCTCTGCAAAAAATGTACATAAGCTTTCAGTTGGATGATATGCTGACTACACTGTACTTATATCAGCCTAACAACGGGTTAAAAATGCCTGATTTACTGTGCAAATGGATATACCAGTTTTGATCAAAGTATTGTCCTTGCCTATAATATGCGTCGTGACAATTTGTAAGACTATTATATATATATATATATATATATATATATATATATATATATATATATATATATATATATATATATATATATATATATATATATATATATATATATATTGCAAGTTTTTTTCAGAATAAAATATGTTAAAAGTGGAATAAAATATGTACATCCTTCAAGTTTATCAATATCTGGATAATTATATTTTTTAATATATATATAGTAAGAATGACAGACAGTGTTGTGTCTACCTCATTTTATATTGTGTATATATTATTGTGTATATATTTTGGGTTACTTAAACAGACCAGCGGTAAAACTGTAATAAGTAGTTTTTCATTTATTTTCCAAGACTCTTAATTTGTATACGGTAAACATGTTATCCACCTATATTTGTAACCTGTACAAGAGTGTCTGTATTCAATTATTATGTGACACATTGTCTCCCACGTATTTTTTTTTACATGTATAAGAGTCTGTCCTCACTTATTGTGTGACAGATTTTGGTACAGCATTTTATTTTACAGCTATGTGGAAAAGTGTATAGTCGTGTACATTATCTTTTCGTACATTTACAATTAATGTGAAACCTCTTTGTATCATTTTCTTTCCCAATGGTTTTTTTAAAATGATTTGATGCTTTCTTCATGAAAGTACCAAAATATTTTTTTCTGTAATCACCAATATAATGCTAATTATGTTATTTTTATCAGTTACCAAGTACCATTCGGTGATATATTTAAAGTGGACTTATTTTTACATTTTTTTCTATAATATGAATGCCTAATACACAGGAAGTCGTAAGCATAGTTTATTGGTAGAAAAAAAAATATTTCCTGTATATGAATAAGTTGCTGTGAGAGAAATGTAATTTTACATGATTCGAAATATACATGTCTTACAGTAATTCCCTAAGGTGTGGTATTTCCTGTGTGTGTGTGTGTGTGTGTGTGTGTGTTGTTGTTGTTGTTGTTGTTGTTGTTTTGTGTGTGTGTTGCATATGTAGTTAAAAGCAACTGATCACAATATCAATTTTCGATATATTAGAAAAAAAGAAAATTAAAAATGAAGAAAATAAGTTGTTTAATTAAAAATGAATGCAAATTGTGCCATGTTTAAAGACTAAGTTACTCCACGCAGTAAATATCTAACTATTCACAGCAAATCTTTTAATGCAACATTGATTATAAAATGTTCCATGTAGAAAGCAGTTTTCAGAGGTGATCATTCCTCAAAAATATGCTCAAGTCAAGGCACTGGTAACCGAAAACCTACGAAATGCTGAGAAGTTTGCATTGACAACAGAAAGTTGGACGTCAAGGTCAACTGGATTATATCTGACAGAAACATTAATACAAATTGGAAGCTGATAAACTATGTTCTTCAAACCCTGCCGAAATATAAAGGGCACACAGGTGAGAATATAGCTGTTGCGATTCATGATGCCCTCAAAGAATGGGAAATACAGTCTATAACCATACCAACTATTGTATCAGATAATGCATCAAATATGGACAAGGAATTTACTCTTTTAGGATGCAACTTTCACATCAAGTGTTATGCATATACAATTAATTGATCTGCACAAAATTGTCTCAAGATCAGACGCATTGAAATTCTCCTGAGCAGGATTTGTCGAATAGTTGGGTTCTTCCGCCGAAGTATAACTGCAGCAGATAAACGGAGAAGCCATGCTGAATTGATTGGTCTACCTGATCATAAGCTTATAGCTGACGTGCCCACGAGATGAAACAGTACTCATGACATGATTTTAATGTTTCTTGAAATGCAGTGTGCTGTAATTGCCGTTTAGAGATTTAAAGATCTTACTAAACAAAAAGAAAAAGATTTGAACATATTGTCAGATGATGACATTTGCCTGGCAGATTCCTTAAAGATAAATATCAGAGTTGAAGTCTTACATTGTTAAGATTAGCTTAAGGTGGAGGAAGAAATTGGGAAAACAAAACATTGGACTGAATCACGTACCAATGGGAAGCTAGTGGCAAGCTCTCGCAAACGGGACAGAGCCTGAGACTAAATTTGTCTGTAAATATTATACATAGTATATACTATATAATAATAAATAAATGATTTTAAAGGTACATTCTAAGCAACAATACAAATCCCCGACCAGTGCATTACGTTATACAAGTGAATGCCTCTTATGCTGCTTACTGACTGGTTATGAACTGCTAAAATATTTCCACGCCAATTCCTTTATTTGCACCACCCGAAAAACAGAAAGAATCAAAAACATTAAAAAGGCACAAAACTTAGACTTAGCATTCACTGATTTATGAGTTCTAAACTGATTGCCACCAAGGGGTCCCAAACACTGCTGACTTTTTTTTTGTATCAAAAGAGAGCTTCTTTAGCAACATGGTCGCCATCTTTAATTGGGCTACCCTGTTTAAAGACCAGATGTGATTTAAATTACTGTATCTGAATATCCATGTAACTCCATAAATTTGGAAATGACATCTCTTTAAACACGTGTATACAAGAATATCTTTATTTATTTGTTCACATTTTTTAATAGAAATATTTAGAACAAAACATTGCAAATATGGGACGCAGATGACACAGATGACACAGATTCTACTGAAACAGACAACATAAATATACCTACCGTGATGCATTTGAAGTCTCTTGTATAACAGCTTCAGCTATAACACAACGTTGTCTAAGCCGATTACTAGGTCTACGAAAAATACTTAAAATCTTGCCCACCATGACTTTTGTACATTTTGCACTCTTCAATACTAAAGATTCAGCATGCCGCAAGATTTCGAGAAACGACCAATCAGAGTGAATCTTACAAATATTTTACTTACTGCTAGTATAATATTGGTTCCAACGATTTCTCATGTGAGCGACCTCTTTGCTTCGAGTTTAAACACTCTTTTCGTGTTCATCTGACCTTTTAAACATTGCAAATGTTATATCTTCACATTCAGACATAGTTCCAGGGAGATAAAGTGCATAAGTTGGTTGACTTTTGGACTGTTAATCCAAGGGTCGCGGTTTTGATACTCATCCTAGCCATCATCCATCTGCTGATTTAGCATAGTTCGCATTTTACGTTTGATACAGTGTATATATATATATATATATATATATATATATATATATATATATATATATATATATATATATATATATATATATATGACTGAACACACCATTGCCGTAAAGGCATCAATATCAGGTAACCAAATATTTCCATTGATCTTACGTGCAATTGACCAGTATTATAGAAGTAGTTTCTCCATTGGGAAGTATCTCAGGTTTCTCTCATTACCTTCCCCTGACAAATCAACATTATGAAATTTCGCACTCTTTTGTGAAACGATGCCTCGTGATAGTACATTATGTTCTAAATGTCTGGAAATTCTACTCAGGATCAATTACATGGATTAATTCTGGTGAACGTAAAGAGTCTTCTTGAATAACGTAAATAATGTACGTGGACATGTGCATTAATAACGTAAACGTAGAAATACATTTATTTCGGAAGCAAACGTTTATTGGAGGGCTGTATCGACCACCAAACAGTGAATCGTCTGTTTCGGATCGTGATCAATTAAGCATCTAGAAAACCCAGAACACTAAATCAGACTACCTGCTTCTTATGAGAGATTTTAATGAAAGTGTTATTGTTTCTAAGAATAAAGAACTTCATATATGGCACTCTTGTCACATACATACATACAAATAATAATAATAATAATAATAATAATAATAATAATAATAATAATAATAATGTAGATGATGTATATGCTAATAACGAGGATGAGTGGTTTAATAAGGAATTTTAGTCTTTATTTCCTTTATTATTCAAATACTTTATTATTACCAAAATTATTACTGTCCCACAGTTTCTGTGTAAGAATAGTCTTCAATTTATTTCATAAGAAAACTAAAACACTATTACTAAATCTGAATTAAGAAATTATATTTTAATGTTTTGAAGAAATATGTTTAATGAAGTTTCAGATAGTTACACAAATAGTATTTCATTGGAATATGGGAATAAACAAAAATATGGATTATAAACTCTGTAGTGAACCAAGTTCAATCTGTACATTTCGAACTGAAATATTGGACGAATGCCCTTAGCAGATAAATATAGTCATAAATAATAATAATAATAATAATAATAATAATAATAATGCGGACTTTGTAAAGCGCCTAATCTTTAGAAGCTCTAATCGCTTTATAACATCTATAATGATATGAATAAAATAAACAAAAAGAAACATCATGAAAACATAAAATGCTGAAAATATTTAAGGTAGGAAACATTTTTAGGTCTTTAAGCTTGTTCTTGCAGTAGAAAAAGGTGAGTTTTAAGAGCACTCTTGAAAGAGATCACTGTCTTTGTGTCAAATTTCAATGGGCAATTTGTTTGTACGTTGCTGGGCCCTGGTATGCAAATGAACATTGTCCATATGACTCCACTCTCATAGTGGGAATAATGAGTATATTTTGTCAGAAGAGGGACGTAAGTATCTTGCCGGTGTATACACATGGGTGAAGCCGGATAGGCATGCTAAACTGGAGTCTGTCAGTGAAACGTAGTACAGAGATAAAATTTTGTGTTTGATTCTGGATTGAATGGAAAGCCAGTGTAGGGTACATAGTAGGGGGAGGTGTGCTCTTATCGTGGTACTCTAAAGATGGTCCGAGAAGCCGTATTTTGAACTTTTTGAAGATTCTGGAGTAGATATTGAGATGAACCAGACACAATTGAGTTACAATAATCAAGTCTTGAAAGTACTAATGAATACACAAGTGTTTTAGTGGCATCCACTGAAAGATATTTGCGAATGGAGCTGATGCGTCTCAGCTCAAGATATGCAGCCTTGCATATGTTCATGACATGTTGATGCATTGTGAGAGTACTGTCTAAAGAAACACCTAGTTATCGTATCGACCGTGTGAGTTTAATGCTGGTGGTGTGGCTGATATTTATTGCCTGAGGTAAAGGATGTGAATGAGAACTTCTTTGTGTTGTGATCAGAATGGCCTCAGTTTTATCATCATTCATCTGCGACTTGTTACATGTCATCCATTATTTTACATCAGAAATGCACCTCTCTATTCCTTGGATGGTAGCATCAACTTCAGTTGGGTGGCTAGACTTGTATATTTGGGTGTCATCGGCGTACAATTGGTGAGACAGTGGGTGATGATCTATGACACTTGAGAGCGGCTGAGTGTAGAATGAAGAGAACAGGTCCAAGAACCGACCCCTGTGCAACACAAGAACATAGATCAACTGGGTTGGAGTGTATTTATTTGCAGATACAATTTGTGTCCTGTTGACTAAGCAGGATTTGAGCCATTGTAAGGCTGTATTGTGAATGCAAACTACATGCTGGAGACGATGAAGTAATATATCATGGTATATTGTGTAACATGCTGCAGACAAATCAAGGAGGGTGAGAACTGTAATCTTTCCGCTATCCCAAGCAGAGAAAATGTTATTAAATATTTTCAAAAGAGTAGTTCCAGTATTGTGGCAAGGGCGATATGCAGACTGTGCATTGCTACAAAGATAAATGTTATAGTTATTATCACGGTGCAAGAAACAACCACAAGTTGAAATATGTGTGTACACTGTTTTTGTTTTTTAATAGTCCCTAAACACCAACAATAATTATAACAATACATATTTATCTGGTCCATTATGATCGTCAAATATTTTTATAACTTTTAAAAATGAAATATGCTCAGTTTCTCAAGGATGTAGATTTGCCTGATATTTGGTATAGGGATGATGCACTTATCTGGAAAATCGTACTGGTAGCAGTTGCTTGTCTCTAGCGAAGGAAATTACCATAAAAAGATTTATATGTTATCAGTCCTATTTAAGTAGAAACGAATTTGATAAATCTATCGTTTTATCAATGAAAATAGTTTGATCCAAAACTAAAATAGAAATTAGCTAATTTTGGAATTTTATATCAAAATGTTTCCTTTGAATAATTTTAAATGTTTGATCCATGTCTGTTAAATTTGAGGCGATTACATAGCGAATGTAGGGAATTCAATTTACCATAGTTATTCAAATCTTAAGGTCAGTCGTGCAGATGATCAATGAAATATTTGTCCAGAAATTTTGGAGAAAAAGTTGATTTCTTTTTCTAATAATAATAGATGATATTTCTGAGAAAAAGCATTCAGATGTTACAAGATGACTCAAATGTGCTTTGTATCTATATTATATCCATATTCAAGTTTCACACTTTGTCATACATAAACACTCTAATCGTCAACTGATGTTGGCCGTGTATACAAAGTTACAAACCTACATATGCTTTGTTTGTCTGGGGGTTTATTTCAATCATATTTATGAAAACTCCAAGCCATTTTTTCAATGCCCGATCCAACTTGAAATGTTTATATCAATTGATACGCTTCTGATCACATTGTTTTCTATATTTTTACGTGTGTAATGAATACCATTAGATATTTCATTAAACAAGCACCTTGCATCAATACGTGCTTTAAAATCATTATGGTATTTACCAGATAGCTACCCGGTATCTCAATACAGCTGTAGTCTCCAACTTTTAGTGATGCACGTGAATAACCGGTGGATGGTACAACTCGGCTCCTTTCTTGTTGCTGAACGCAGAGTGCTAAAAACGGGCATGTGGCGGTACCGCGAAGGAGGCTTTCAGTTTGTCGTAGATAAAAATCAGATGTAATTTTACCTGGTGATATAATCAACGAAAAGATTTCCCTTCTGCTCGCAGACAGCTTGACAATAAAATTCATCGAGACGGCTGCTTGAATTTAAACCAAGGAAAACTAATGCATGTATTTCTTGTAAATCATATTTGAACAATGGCGATTTTGAACGTGATATTGATAGCATCCTGATAGAATCTTATTAACATGAACTTTAGTGGACCCCATAAGAGAAGTTTTCGACCTATACAACTCTTAATGCAGACTAGTTTTGATGCAGGAGACTAGTTCGTGAAACACAAAATTATTGAAGTAATTTAAAAACAAGGTTGCTCTAGCAGATTCAATAGCGTCTAATTGACTTTATAAACAGTATTTAGCTTTCATAGATGCACTTAGCGCTGTAAACATATGCACGTACTCCATTTTATTCGCAAGAAAAATAATCTGATAAACAAAACAGGAACTGGGTTTGCGATATTCGTTTTTTTTTTTTTTTTTTTCGTATCAAGACGAGTATTAGATTTGATTGTTGTTATAACCTAAAAAGGATGAATAAAACAAATTCACACACACACACACACGCACACACACACGACCGATAGAGCAACAAACCTTTATTTGAAGGTACAAGTGAGCGAGCAGGCGATATTGATGTACTTTTCTAATTTAAAAAAAAATTAATCTATTTGATTATTCTTTGCAGCATTTAATTCGGGAACGTGTGTCACGTGTTTTAATGTCACAAGAGAGAGAGATAAATACAATGATTTAAACGAATAAACCAGCACGCGTTGCATACATAGATATATGCATACATAGATATATGCATATGCATAAATAGATATATGCATATGCATACATATATATATATATATATATATATATATATATATATATATATATATATATATATATATATATATGTGTGTGTGTGTGTGTGTGTGTGTGTGTGTGTGCATACATAGTTATATGCATACATAGATATATGATTACATGGATATATGCATACATACGTTCAACATAAAATAAAGACATAGGAAATTTTGTGGTAGATTGATTTTCTTTCTTCTTTTCAACGTAAGAAAACTATTCTTTTCAACTAATATACTGGATAGAAAAGTCATTTTTTTCTACAAAGCAGATCAAGATTTGTTTACTATTGGAAGTCGGGCAAGATCAGTCTTACTGAAGGAAAGAAAATATAAAAAGACATAAGCCTTCTTTCCCATCATGTTATTCGACTCAAACAATCCATTTTCTGCACGACCATGCAACCAAACGTAATAGTTTAGGGGTGTTTTTTTTGGTTTGTTTTTGTCAGCACAATATAGGCTATACATGGCGGCCAGTATTAATGGTGGAGGTAGAACCCGGAAAACCCCCCGGAAAGAACCACCGACCCACGGGAAGCTATTGGCAAGCTTTTTCACATAACTACATTAGCCGAATCTTAGACTCGAACCCACGCAGACAGTGGTGAGATGGCAGTGATCTGTAACGGACAGCGCTTTAGACCACTCGGCCACTCGGGGCTCCGGCCGTAATAGTTTAGAACATGAAACATGTACGCGCCTTGTTTTCGACCGATATAGGTGTTTCATTATTTTAATGGGTGGTACAGATTATAATATTGCATTAAGTCTAATATAAATCCAAAACATGGTCAATGGTGGTAACTGGGAAAACCTCTCACTTTTCAATTTGACTTAACCTGTATCCCATCTGATATCGGTACGCCTTCACCCAGGTTCACTTCAATAAAATCTACGGAGTCAACGAGAGGGTGCTGACATATAGAATCTCTCTCTCTCTCTCTCTCTCTCTCTCTCTCTCTCTCTCTCTCTCTCTCTCTCTCTCTCTCTCTCTCTCTCTCTCTCTCTCTTTCTATATATATATATATATAGACAGACAGAAATGTCTCTAAGTAGATGGATAAATGTAGATTGATATATCTCCATGTAGATGCATATGTGCAGATTGATATATCTCCGTGGAGAGAGAGAGAGAGAGTGAGAGAGAGAGAGAGAGAGAGAGAGAGAGAGAGAGAGAGAGAGAGAGAGAGAGAGAGAGAGAGAGAGAGAGAGAGAGAGAGAGATTTAAAATACCATAAACAATGACATGGTAAAATTTTCGCTAAATGTTTCAAACCTTTTTCATTAAATTCAGACATTGCTTCATGTTGTTTATCATATTTCTGATATTATTGTGACTTTTTTGTCAAGGTAGACATAATACATGGGCTGACAAATATTTTTTTTCGATTTGAACAGCTTGAAGTATTTTATCCTCGAATTAGTAGTTGAGGACATATTCAGGATTTTGTTCTTTTGTTTTTGCTTTTTTAGAGAAATCATGAGTGATTACACATGCGTGGAATAAGTAAATATTGGAGCAGCATTTCAATAAACTTTTCAACAAACAAAGAAAAAGAAAGCAGTTTAAAAATTTATTTTATGTCATTTTCAGTTAAGAGACAAGAAGCTAAGGTCTGATGAACTAGCTTAAAGCTTCCTCAGAAGTTAAACAATATTATTATTAAAATAATGTGTGTTAGTATGAATGGTGTCTCATTAAAGACAAGCAAATTCTTCGAGAAACAAGCATGATCAAAATAAACAGCAAAACCTAAATTTGAGGAAGAATGTTTCACATATTTTAATTGACGTATAGTAAATTGTTACATTGTGTTGTTAATGACATATTTGCTCTATACGAACTCTTGAAAAACGAGGAAATCTCAGCCAGATAGTCACAAGTAATGAAGGAGCACAGCAGAATATCGCCCGTGGCTTCAGACAATGCTGACAAATTTGCTGTTTGAACTCCGCCTGAACATTTTCCCACATCTGTAATTAGCTTCATTCACTTTTTAATGAAAACGCTTAGCAAAATCATATCGAACATATTAAAGCAGAATGAAGTTTAAAACAAATTATAAATTCGCGCATGACTGAGGCTCAAAAGGGACGTCATCAACATACTCTCTTACATGTTAAGGTGTTCATGTTTCACTTCATTCACACACGTCAGTTAGGTTCAGACTAGACCGCAGCATGACTTGTAACTTGTCAGTTGATAAACCTTATTTTCGCAAAAAGAATTTAATAATTTAGGTTTTGCTGCTGTTTATCACTTGTAGTTTTATATTCGAGTGCACACGGCTTCTGCATCTATTGGTAACACAGGCCGAATATAAATAAATCTCCCATATATATATATATATATATATATATATATATATATATATATATATATATGTGTGTGTGTGTGTGTGTGTGTGTGTGTGTGTGTGTGTGTGTGTGTGTGTGTGTACGTACCCGTGTGTGTGTGTACGTACGTACGTGTGTGTGTGTGTAAAACTGCGGTAATTATTCCCTTAAGTAAATCCTGTCGAATCACGATATTGATAGGTGGATTAATGCTTGTTCGTTTTTATATTTTGGATAAATATTTAAATCAAGCTATTTTTTAAACTGACAAATAAGACTCCGTCTATGTAAATTAGATTAACCGAAGTGACACTTATGTTTTTAACTCAACAAATATTGATTCAAAGCGGCATTTATGGAATAAATACGATGTCGCATAAATCACTGTTGAAGCTCGTTTTATTGTTGTTCTGTCAAAACCAAGGACGATATGTAAATTTAGTTACTGCGGATAGATGGATTTGTAGCCATAATCTCGACCCGTGTTTATATCTGAATTTATGATCCATGCCAATCTGGTCTTATCTGCAAGGAAATAAGAAAACACATGTTCATTTAATTGAAGCATAACGTCCCTTGACCTAGATATTTTAGAGATAGCATTTACGAACCATTTTGCGTTTGCAATTTGAAACAATATTCGCTCCAAAGATATATCCTTTGAAAGTTCATACAACAAAATATCAAGTTATCCGTATGCCCTCTAAGAACAAAACATAAAGTTTAAGACCTTTCGAATATAGAATAGCAGACGACTACTTCTTGTATCATAAAATTTCTACATTGAATTCAAAACAAATATTTATTTTAAAAATCGAAATGAACAAGAAACATTACATAAAGCTTTTCTTGTATGTTTCATTAGATTTTTTTTAAAAAAATTGATTCGAATAGCCTCTATTAACTGCCTGAAAACTCTTTAATTTAGATTAATTAAATAAACCCAAATGATTTACGTATTATACAGTCGACTTCCAGTGAGTATTCGCATACAAAACTGGTCTCTTTTATAAACGCTTTATATGAAAATAGCTTTGCTGAAAATGGTCAATACCAAGTTGATTTTGGTTATTAAGATGTCTCACCCAAACTAAAAATACACGTACATTGTAACCTCATTTCTTTTGGACCTGTTTTATTTTTTTCCTGGTAATTTATATAAAAGTTTAACTTAGCAAATCGAAACCCCTCCACTTTTAAAACTGAAATAAAATTTCTGTCCCAATCCCTATTTTACACTAAATTAAACCCCATAATAACGAAATCAAATCACATCTGTCCAGGTGTGTGTGTATGTATGTGTATGTGTGTGTGTGTTAGACATTTTTGCTCAATCGACCCACTGCCCATCCACCCTCGTAAAATTAGTAAAGACGATAAATGGAAGCACAAAAAAAAATTCTCATGAAAAGACAATATACCTGATTATAAGCAAATATGAGAATATACCGTGTAATGTCACCATCTCAGTAACAGGGGTAGTGAATTGGATTTAGATTCGTTATCTAGGGAATGACCTTCCTCGATGCTTTGACCCGGTGTGAATGAACACGGTCTTTTGAACAATAGAAAATCAGCAGAGAACTGGGCAAGATTATTGGGAAGACATAATGCAATACAAGCCCCCTTAGATCCCCCCCTCCCAAAACAAACAAACAAATGTAATCAAAACAAATTAATGTTAATTTCAATTCAAATTAAGTTAGGTCAACATAATTTAATAAGAAATGTCTACTTTGGAATTATTTCATCATAATAACGAGTGGTGAAAAAAACCTCAATGTCAACGATTGATTGCACCACCTTCTTGTAAACCGTCTTCCGGTGCTCTTTTTTTATTGAGTCTTTCAATTCCGACCGCTTTATCCCTTTTTGGACTTCCTAGTCTTTTATTCTGAACTCGTCACTTCTCTTTTTTCCGGACAGCACTCGTCATTTCTCTTTTTTCCTGACTTCCGTCTTCGGACAGTCCCGTCTCTCTCTCTCTCTCTCTCTCTCTCTCTCTCTCTCTCTCTCTCTCTCTCTCTCTCTCTCTCTCTCTCTCTCTCTCTCTCTCTCTCTCTCTCTCTCCACGGACATATATCAATCTGCACATATGCATCTACATGGAGATATATCAATCTACATTTATCCATCTACTTAGAGACATTTCTGTCTGTCTATATATATATATATATATATATATATATATATAGAGAGAGAGAGAGAGAGAGAGAGAGAGAGAGAGAGAGAGAGAGAGAGAGAGAGAGAGAGAGTGGGGGGGAGGGGTGCCGGTAAATCAACTGTCTGCTTTCTCAAGACCGTGCCAAGATATTTTGTTGAGTCGGAATGCTGGCCCCTTTGAAGATTTAACACTGACATGAGAAATGAAGAGAAAGGTCGAAGTGACCCTTCACAAAGATTTCTCCGGTTTAAATGTGTGACAATCCAAATGCGCAATGCATTCCACTTTAAGGTTCAATGCTTATTCAAAATTCGACATACGCATTAAAATTTTATTCTGGAGAGGATTGTCAGAATCACTAACAAGATATATAGATCATATCGACATGAATGGTTCCTTTTCTCCATAATAAAATAATACAGGTTTGTTTGACCCAGTAAAAGTATTGCCTACAAATTCATGACCATGACCTTGACTTCGTAGAAATAAAAGCATTTGGAATAAATCTATTGCGTATTGTGCAGTCTACATCAATCAAAAACAGCGTGCCCTTTCTTCTTGCAATCGGTGCATGTAGGAAGAGAAAAGGATTTCTGATCATTCTTATAGAAATTCGATTCCCAAGATGTTTGCTAGTTTGAGATTTGGATGTACTCGTATGAGACTGAAATGACACTTCACCAATAAACAGATGAGTGAGGGACTTACAAGAGAAATGTCAAACTTCAGCAATTTGTTCAGTCTGAATTTTATGAAGTTTATCTCTCTCCTCTTCTCTAATTGCATATGTCTCCCATCTTTCTCTTTCTGGAGCTGCATTTGTTTCTCTCCATCTTTCTTTAATTGCATTTGTCTCTCATCTTTCTCTTTCTTAAGCTGCGTTTGTCTCTCACATCTTCTCCGATTGCATTTGTCTCCCATCTTTTTCTTTCTGCAGCTGCGTATGTATGTATGTATGTATGTATGTATGTATGTATGTATGTATGTATGTATGTATGTATGTATGTATGAATGTATGTATGTATGTATGTATGTATGCATGCATGCATGCATGCATGCATGCATGCATGCATGCATGCATGCATGCATGTATGTATGTATGTATGTATGTATGTATGTATGTATGTATGTATGTATGTATGCATGTATGTATTTATGTATGTATGTATCTTTAGGTATATTATTTCGTTTCACGGAACTGTATTCATAATTAGCAAATTCTTCTTTTCATATTTTACGTTTTCCTACAGTAAACACCCTCTATCTATTCGTTCGTCAGTCTCACCATAACTTTATCTTTTTTCAAAATACTGCTTGGAAGTTTGCTAAACTTACTACATATTTTAATCATGTGGTAATCATCTGCGAAGTTGGTACGACATCTGGGTCCATCCTCAATAGATCATGGTTTGGAGTTGGGCCTTAATGCCTCAATGGATCATGGCTTGGAGTTGGGCCTTAATGCCTCAATAGATCATGGCTTGGGGTTGGGCCTTAATGCCTCAATAGATCATGGCTTGGGGTTAGGCCTTAATGTATACAAAAATTGAGTGAATTTACATTGTTTAATATTTTCTGAGCAAACGTTGTAATTTTATACAGCGTTCGTAGCAGCGGGGTACATGCTATATGTGATTTCGGGTCAATGTCCGCAAAGGACGGATGGGTTGTGGTGAGTGTGTAATAAAAGGTGCGTATATTTGCCACGGTGAACCATGCACAGAGCTCTAGTTTTACTTTTCTTTGAGTGTTATTTCCGGTTATGGGCATCACATATGTTCCTTAAAAACACATGCCACTACACGGTACTATTTATCCATGTGCAATGATTATTTGTGACATCCAAATACTATTTCGCTACATCAACATGGTGTTTGTTCACCCGAAATATTGTCTTATCGTTAATATTAATTTGTTGCTGAAGAAAACAAAAATTCTATTGCGATGTAAAGAAGACAGATAATTCGCTGTTTTCTTATTTTTATAGTCTTTTGATTCGCTGTTTTCTTATTAGTATAGTCTTTTGATTCGCTGTTTTCTTATTAGTATAGCCTTTTGATTCGCTGTTTTCTTATTAGTATAGTCTTTTGATTCGCTGTTTTCTTATTAGTATAGTCTTTTGATTCGCTGTTTTCTTATTAGTATAGTCTTATGATTCGCTGTTTTCTTATTAGTATAGTCTTTTGATTCTCTGTTTTCTTATTAGTATAGTCTTTTGATTCGCTGTTTTCTTATTAGTATAGTCTTTTGATTCGCTGTTTTCTTATTAGTATAGTCTTTTGATTCGCTGTTTTTTTTTTTATATGGCAGATCATTTTAATAAGGTCTAGGATTCACTGACTGAAATAATCACAAAATCCGCGAAAAGTGTAAACCTTAAAAACACATGCCACTACACGGTATTATTTATCCATGTGCAATGATTATTTGTGACATCCAAATACTATTTCGCTACATCAACATGGTGTTTGTTCACCCGAAATATTGTCTTATCGTTAATATTAATTTGTTGCTGAAGAAAACAAAAATTCTATTGCGATGTAAAGAAGACAGTTAATTCTTAGTACAGTATTCATTAAGTAGAAATTAAGTTTGTTTAAAAAGAACAAAGGCGGAAAGAATGTCTTTTTCATTCATTTTCAACAAGGTATATATCGGGGCTGGCCTTATTGTTAGTTGCATTAAGTACGTAATATTTAATATTAATAATGGAATTATCAAATACAAAGATAGCAAAATCACAAGAATGCTGACATCTTTTGAAAAGATTAGACTAAATGCTTGCCACTCGTATCTTTTGGTCATTATCCATATTTATGATTGATGGAGTCATGTGTTACGGAGAAAAATCTTTTCTTGTCAAAGTAATCCAACAGAATTTATTTACTTATTCAGTGATACGGATATTCTCAGACAATTAAGCTCTTGTAAAATTTATGACATGCACCTGAATTTGTACGTCATCGTTCGGTAAAGGCAAAACGCTCTCACGTGCTTATCGCAAGCACGGCTGGGTTTGATTAATACCACTGATACGTCGTCTTCCAAGATATGAGGAAAGAAACGATAATTAAACTGCCATAATTTAAACTCTCGCCTTTCTGTACCGTGTAATGGATATTTAAACATTATGTTTCATAAGCATAAGTAATGAAGGTAAGAAATGCTTAAAATAATCGTCAAAATGTTTAATATAATGTCAAAATTATTACCGTTAAAGTCTTCTGTTTAACATTAACGTCAAAAAGCTTAATATTAACGTCAAAATGTTGAGAAGTAGAGCATCCAGTTTTCATTGCAGTTTTTATTCATTCCGCTACTAGTCTGAACACTTTATTTGGTTGTCATGTTAACCGACTAGTTTTGGGTGGTCAAGTGTAGCGACTATTACCACACATTTCCAATGCGTACATAATTAATGATACGCGGGAACATGTAACCATAGTATAAAAAAGGAGAAGATCCGTTATTAATTCTTATGAGAAACGAATTGTAAAATTTCATGTGCATACTGTATTCTTTTATATGTTCAAACGTAAACACTTCAGTTTTGAGCATTGCTGGAAACAAGATTGGGGAGAGTCTGCGATTTGTCTTATTGTGGTCACATGTTTCACATCTTTGGGGGGCCCATACAATGCCGAGTGGTCTAAATAAAGCGCTCACCGTTGCAGATCATTGTCATCTCACCTCCTTTGGCGTGGGTTCAAGTTTCAGGTTCGTTTGGGGGTTTTCCCCGAGTCCTTCCTCCACGGTTTATACTATCCGTCATGTATATAGCCTATCGTGTGCTGAAAAATGGCGTTAAACCCTGCAAGAGCAATACATAACATTTAAATAGTTCCATTATAAGATATTTACGTGTATCTCGCGTTCTAGTAGTATTATTATAAAATCGTTTTGTAAAAAGTCATATTTTAGTATGATCATTATAGGAGCTGTATTGTGTAAATCATTGTGGTAGGATCACTATCATGAAATATCATTACAAACCCTTTTCAAATCCTTTCATTTCACCTATGTTCGAGGAAAGACCTTTATCGGTGCTTTAAGAACAATTTTAGTTTAGTTTATTGAGAAAGTGGTCCTATAACTTATATGGTAGGACTATTTCTATTTTTTCTTTCCATTCGTGGTTTGAAGCACAATAATTGATGATCATTTCAACGTTGAATTTACTAAAATGTTTATTTATATGAATTATTAGCCATACTTTAATACAATCAACGGGTAATCATCGTGATGCAATACATTTTTGTCAGGAATTGGATCATTTATTTTCCTGTAATTAGCATCAGATTTCCATTAGTTACGGCTGTGAAATAGAACTCTCATCAATCTTAGAGAAATAAGCGGAAACATACCATTATAAATATTCATGAACGAAAATTATCAAATTGAACACTGACTACACGTTTAGTAAATGTAGTTCACAAGATGTACTCTTTGTGAAAGGTTTAGCCTCAAATTTATATAGAATAACAACGATGTCATGGACAGAATATAGACAGGTATAATTTGTATCAACCAAGAATCGAACCCGTACCAAAACTGCATCTACTGTCGTATACTTCCTATTCACCATTTCCAAAATTTACTCACCTATGTTCTTATTCCTCCACCACCACGCCAATTTGTATCCCCTCCAAACAAAATAAAATCAAACACGTAATAATAAAAATGAACTATCTAGACGGGAATCACTGTTCATGGAAAACAACTGTCTTGGCAGGAGAAAGTCATCGCTAAGCTATGTGCAAACACTCCGCCATATATCCATTTAGAAGTACTACGATGATAACGCAAATCATAATTTTCATGGGTATCTATATTTTCCAGTCTTTCAACATGGAGTCATAAGAAACCAACAAGATTGGATGATTTAAAACCTGTGTACAATATGACGAGCTTTTATTGCCCCGTGTGATGTAGCTCGAAATTTTATCCAGCTCCCACCCCTACCTTGTAAACGTAACTCTTGGGCTCACACCCCATAAAAAAGTCAATGGGCGTGGTCCCCCTATCTCACTTGAAACGTAGAGTAATATAATTATAGGACACGTTTGTATAAGTCGCGTTATATTAGGTTCCCATAGCAACAGTCCTAAGCTTAATCTGACGCAATTAAGTTTTAACGTTTTCTGCGCCAGATCAGCATAGCAATGGAATATCATTATATGATCATTTTGTATAAGTCGCGTTATATTAGGTTCCCACAGCAACAGTCCTAAGCTTAATCTAACGCAATTAAGTTTTAACGTTTTCTGCTCCAGATCAGTATAGCAATGGAATATCATTATATGATCATTTTGTATAAGTCGCGTTATATTAGGTTCCCACAGCAACAGTCCTAAGCTTAATCTGACGCAATTAAGTTTTAACGTTTTCTGCGCCAGATCAGCATAGCAATGGAATATCATTATATGATCATTTTGTATAAGTCGCGTTATATTAACTCTCCATAGGAACAATCTTAATCTTAATCTGAAGATATAAAGCTTTATCATTTCTGGGGAAGGTCAATATAGCGATTGAATATCTATAAATTAAATGTCGCTTTTGAATAAGTCACATTTTATTAAATCTCGACAGCAACAATCATGATCTTAATTTGAAGCTAGTAAGCTTTCTGTTTTCTGAGAGAGATTAATATAACGTTATCATTATATGACCGTTTTGTATAAGTCACGTTTATTAAGTCTGGATAGCAACAATCACCAGCTTATTCTGAAGCTATTGAGTGTTCTGTTTTCTGGAGTAGGTCAATGTAACAATAAAATCATTAATACCACATACAAGGGTCCTCTGTAAAAGAAAGGTACAGACGTTTCTCAAATAAATTGCCGGCATAAAATCATTTTTAAAAAGAATCAATTTAAACAAAAAAAAATAAGAACATGGCAACTTTGAGAATCTTATATAAAACATAGCCTCGAAAGATATGGGAAAAAGTATTTCTACTTTTGACATCAGAACAATTACTATAGTACAAGTCACAACAGGTCATGTACACACACTAAGTCACTTTTGCAGCAACAGGTGTAATTTTGCAGAAATTGATTACACGTACCTTTAAATTGTGTTTATACACTTTATTTCTCGCCTTGTCCATCAAAATCCTATTGAAGATTATTGTATAGATTCCTAGAAAAAATGCTATACGGCAAATTCAGTGATAACTCACTTCGACATGTTATGCAGTCAAGCATACTGGATGATCTTGTTTAAACCGGTCTCGTCCAGCGCTATGATGTAAGAGGGAACGCGCTGGCGGTTGGACATAGACCCAAATATTTTTACTATAAGTTCTCTACATATATTTCTCACCTGACCTTTCGACAGTGTGACAATCAATACAAATCATATGTTAATCTAAAATACCTCCAAAGATGACTTCACGGTGAAATTCTTGTCAAGGGTTCTCCGGCATTTTTTTGAGTGGCTGCACTGTAAACAGAGCAGCATGTACACAGAACACTGATTTCACTTCCGGATCATCACTAAGGCCTAATTACACAGTGTGCACTGTCGCCAAAATACATATAGACAACCACTCTCAGAGCTCCTATTCTCAAGAATAAACAATTAACTTTAAATCCATACCAAAGATGCATCAATATAACTCTTCTATCACCACCAAAAGGAGAGAGGAAAAAGTGTTCTAAAAATAGACTAGAACTACATTCGTGGGGTACTGAACTGGAAGTATTAATTGTGAGGCGAGTCCGGTTGAGAAAAAAAGAGACGTGACAATGTCGTCATTTAAAAACAAAGCTTGGCAAAACACCGGATGCAATTATGTATATATCTTCTGTTTGGTATGTCATGTCTTTTATTTCAATTCGTACATAGCATATTTTTTTTCATACATACATACAAGTGCTTTCATACACGTAAAATACAAGAAACACTGCGGTCAATTCATATTTGTGTTAGTTAAATTTTACATCTTGCTAGATTATCATTTTGAAGAAATGACATGTTTAAGCTACATATTATCGTATGTTACCCATGTATCCCATTCATAGCGAATCATCCATACAGGAAATAAATGATGATACGCTTGACTTCTTGTTCACGCGATCGAACCCTGATTCTACCTGCACTAACAATAGTTCAACCCAGTATCGACTTTCTTTACCCAGTGTTTACAGCCTTTATAAAAATCCATAGCGATCGATAATTTTCGTCTGGAAAGTTTGCTATGACAATTAATGTGTAGACCACTCAAATATCAAGACTGAATAAACTTTGCTATAACTGTATTGCGATCAAATTTTTATTTTTAAAAAAAAAATCATTTATTTTTAAATTTAATCAGAAAATGCGATTACATGACTAATGTTATTTGTACTATATAGATCTCTATAAGCTTGGTAAAACATGACATAGTATGAACCTTTCCAACGTTTTCCCCAAAACTAATGAGCTGGTTGAAATAAAAAAAAATATAACTTTGTACAAATATCTTTCAGAATACACGTGACAATTTCCAATTTATTACCGCTTTGTGATCGAGGCAGACTAAAATGTGGACGTACGCAATATTTGCCATTTTTATTTTTGCTTCGTCATTTTATAGTCTGGTTCCTCTTCATATTCCTCGGCTTGGTCACAAAGAAACAGGAACCAAATTTTGTAAAGCTAATCACCAGTCAACCTACAAAAATATCAAGGATGACATTTCGTCCTGACAATGTTCTTATACGTATTATCGTTAAATGATGGACGAAATATTCAACAGGAATTTTAAGGAAAGGATGCTTCTGTATTTCTTATTTGCTTCCTGAAACTCTTGAGAACACAAGTCCTAGCCGTGGGACCAAACTCTGCAATGCAAGCCTACTGGGCGACACAAAGGTTACATTTGATGGAACAAACGGAGACAACATTTGGTCAGCTGACTAACCATTTCATTTAATTCAAATATACGCAAATAAAAAAGAACTGTAGAAAATGAAGTTGTGCAATCCCATAGATCATTCTCAGGGGTGCAATTAGTGTATCTTTAACCAAAAACTAAAAGAACTTTAACCATGAACATTTGGTCGTAAGGTTGTAGCTCCTTCTGTCTTTAAATATGTGTCGACATAATTACTATTATTATATATCTATGTTTGTAATTAGTTATTATATATTTAAAAGACAATTTCAGGAATAATGTTGAATTATTTATCTAATTAACTCGTGTTTAAAACAATGATACACGTTGCTAAAAAATAATATTCCATGTTACTCATGTTAAAATACTACTCCATGTTCCTCATGTTAAAATTAATACTCCATCTTGCTCACGTTAAAAAAAACACTTCATGTTATTCATGTTAAAAATAATACTCCATATTCCTCGTATTAGGAAAGAATCCATGTTAATCATGTAAAAATAATACTCAATGTTACTAATGTTAAAAATAATACTCCATGTTACTCATGTTAGAAATTATATACCATGTTACTCATGTTAAAAATAATACTCCATATTCCTCATGTTAAAAATAATACTCCATATTCCTCATGTTAAACATAATACTCCATATTACTCATGTTAAACATAATGCTCCATATTCCTCATGTTAAAAATAATACTCCATGTTACTCATGTTAAAAATACTAATCCATGTTACTCATGTTCAAAATAATATTCCATGTTACTCATGTTAAAAATAATACACTATATTCCTCATGTTAAAAATAATACTCCATGTTACTCATCTTAAAAATAATACTCCATATTCCTCATGTTAAAAATAATACTCCATGTTACTAATGTTAAAAATAATACTCCATGTTACTCATGTTAGAAATTATATACCATGTTACTCATGTTAAAAATAATACTCCATATTCCTCATGTTAAAAATAATGCTCCATATTCCTCATGTTAAAAATAATACTCCATATTCCTCATGTTAAAAATAATGCTCCATATTCCTCATGTTAAAAATAATGCTCCATATTCCTCATGTTAAATATAATCTCCATATTCCTAATGTTAAAAATAATGATCCATATTCCTCATGTTAAATATAATCTCCATATTCCTCATGTTAAAAATAATGCTCCATATTCCTCATGTTAAAAATAATACTCCATATTCCTCATGTTAAAAATAATGCTCCATATTCCTCATGTTAAATATAATCTCCATATTCCTAATGTTAAAAAAAATATTCCACGTTACTCACGTTAAAAAAAATTATCCATGTTACTCATGTTCAAAATAATATTCCATGTTACTCATGTTAAAAATAATATACCATGTTACTCACGTTAAAAATAATACTCCATGTTACTCATGTTAAAGGCATACAACCTAAGTAAAAACGAATGTAATTATATATTTCTTTTTTCAGTTCGTGATTACATATTTAGTTGAAAAATTACGATTTAGGCTGTTACTGAGGCCGAAATCATGCTAGTATCGGAAATTTTTGTGATAAAATACGCGATTTTTCATTATTGTCTGGCAGACAAAAATTCACTATTTGCCACGCCTATATTCATGTAACCTCTAAGTTGACCTCTCCCGAAATTTAAGAATTTTAGCCATGCGCAAATACGTGTTTACAAAAATAATGGCGGACGCAGTCACGCAACTATAAATCGAAAGCGATTCTGAAAGGAAGGGAAAAAGGCTATCTGGGCACATTATGGCAGCACACGCATATATATTGGTGACCAGCATGAACGATGGAATAAACTGAAGTCCACTTTGAGCCTGAAAACTAATCCAGAGGTCGCCAAGTTCTTGCTGGATAGGTGAGTTTCAATTTTGCAATGAACAGTCAAGTTTTTATACCGCTATTTTATTTCTGTATTGTTAATTCTTTATCAAAACGTTTAAAATAACATGTGATATAAATCGGCATAATTCCATTTAGCGTGAAATAAAATGTCACAGCCCTGAACAATATCGCTGAAACCCGCATGTACACCATGCTGCTGCTGTTTTTGAGGCTACCAAAGGGGTTTTAATGATCATCTTCACTTTCGCACGCAACCAGAAGACTTTATTTAAAGGCAAGCAGTCACTACTGTTTTTTTTTTAAATAAAAATAATATATAATATAAATGGTGATAGCTGTAAATGAAAGTAATGCAATACAGTTAAGTATATTTTTAAAATACTATTATTTGTAAAGTATATATAATTATTGTGTCTAGTGAAACATTTATTTTCCCTTGCAATACTAGTTACGAATTGAATGGCAGTGCAAGGAAAACATCAGAAACATAGAGGAATGTTACAGAAGACATGACCACAACTGCTATACTTAGCGAACAATTCATAGGTTACAAATTCCTGTGTGTCCGATATAACCACATCAGAATCAGATATGGCATTTGTGTAAGTATTACTACATTTTATTAAATTTTATGTATATTTACTTGTTTACAAATATTTTGGTAGATGCACACATCTAAGGAATTTATGTATTACCTGGAAATGTATCATTCTATATTAGTTTAATATTTTGCAGTTGGTAAAGATTGTACATTTTGTTAAAATATGGTTTGTTATATTTAGAATAATATTTTTGTTGTAAATTGCTTGCTGGCATATGTTTTTATTTTGTTATTTATAAGTTCCTCATCATGCTGTTTGTATTTTAGTTAAAAGGCCTCAAGGGAGAATAGTCCTTGACTAAATGAGTCACCCCTTTAAATAAATAAATTATTATTATTATTATTATTATTATTATTATTATTATTATTATTTCTTGAAGCATTATCATTCACATCATAAAAACCAAGATAAATGATAATGCTTTCCATTTGATACAAAAAAAAAAAAGATTTCCAAGTTCAACATTAGTATTTACACATTTCAAAATTTTATTGTAAGGGATTCAGTCTTGTCTGAAGTTGAAAAACGTAAGGAGAAGGAAAGTGTTATGATGGAAAAGTATAAACGTTTTGTCAACCCATTTGAGAAAGTATGCTAACAAAAATAATTGTGATACATACATACCGGTAAAAGGGGAATATTTGTGTTAATTATACTAAAAACAACCATTATGATACATGCATGATATATGTAACTAAACTAAAAGTAATTGTATTGTATTGTAAAGGTATTTGTGGATGGTATTTGTGTATGAACCAGAAAGTTGCTCCCATAAAAGCTTTCTTTGCTGTGTATGAACATACAAGTGAAAAATGTGTAATTACAATATATCTTAAATATAGTATTGATGCCTAATTGAAAGAATGAAGATATACTGGTTATCATAGTAAGAAAATGAATACATTGTATTATAAATACAAACCACACTAAGGCCATCGTTATGGTTTGTCCGTTTAGTACACATGGAGAGGGCAAGGGCTGTTTACCCAAATGCATATGCTTGTGTATGGGGGGGGGGGGGTCTACTGATAATGTATGTACACATATACCTCGATAGTAATTTGTCTACTATGTAACCTGCTTGACTGGGTTCAGTTGGTGTTTGAGTTTTAGTGGACAATAGATAAACTTTTTAAAGTTACGTAGCTTATTTCTTTGACGCAGCTAGACATTCAACATTGGTGGACTATCTGTTAAATTAAATACATAATATTATTAATCCTTGATCTTTTCTGTGTGGATTAAATATAGGCTGTTCTACAGAATATGGAAGGCAATCACGTGTACGCAGATAGGGTGTGTGTAAAAAAAAGTATGCATGTGTACATGGAGGGAGGGGTCAAGCTTTGCCCGATTTTTGCGCACATGCCCATTGTTGGAATCAGATTTTGTTTCCGGATTTTTTACTTGTTTGCTTGCTATACACAGACAGGTGAACATTTGCTAAATTAGGATAAATTTTGGATTGGAAGTAAAAAGTGGCCAGGAGGAAAATGATGGGTCAGAAGAAGAAAAAACTCCAACTTTTACCCTTATGCAGATGCCGAATGATGTTTCTAGCACACCTAGGCATATATCTAAGCAAACAATTCTTGGAAGCAGATGTATTTTGATGTATTCAAAATTAGCCCACAAATGTGTTCCCTACCACCATTTCAGGTGACAAAGAAAACAATTGTAGGGGTGGAATGAGTTGATTATTCTCTGCCTGTATAATGCCACTGCACATTGGCATTTTCATTAAAACACATTTATGGGGATTTATAAATTTTAAATAGTTCTCTCCATCTGAATCAATTTATTTATTTAGTCTTTTTACTTTGTTTCAGAAGTACAGCAGAACTGGAGAATTTTCAGAAGTTTGATTTTATTTTATGCCTCCAAAAGATATTCATTTAAACCATTAGCTTTCAGAGATAGGAATCTGTTGGCAACTCTTACTCATAACAATCATATTGACAGATGTGATTGTAAACACAGATGGAACATTAAGGTAATAAACGTTAAAACGAAAATAAAGATGTTAACTTCTGTTTTGTTAAAACAAAAATTTGAAATGATCTTCACCGATTATATTTGTTAAAAACAAATTACTATTTACATACTGGTGTTCACCGTTCCAGTAGCCTAGTGGTAAGAGCATCCACCTCAGATGCAAGAGGTTGTGGAGACCTTGATCCTTGGCCAAGTCATACCAAAGACATAAAAATGGTATTAGCGACTGTCTCATTTGGTACTCAGCATTAAGAGGTTAGTGTATGGACTGGTCGTCCTACTGTCAGGATAATGAAACTGGGTGGGATGTCATGCTACATGTCTGCGGCATGATGCCTCCAGACATCACTATAAACTGCCACACTTCAAACATCATAGCAATATGACTGAAACATTGTTCAAGGTATGTTAAAAATCCAAATCACACACACTGTTACAATTTTGAAACAGAACTTGGCATATTTTCATCACTGTACAGTAGGCCCAATTTTATGAACTCGAGCAGTGATATACTGCTTCAAGCAGGGTTAATGGTCAGTTAGCAATTAAAACACCCTTGTGAATGTGTAAGAGTTTGTTTGTCTGCTAAAGGGTATCAACACTGCATAAATACATTTTGCCTTGGGTTACAACACTGCCATAACTTAATGGGTACATCAATGTCGGTATAGAGTACAACTAGTCATTTTACGTCTAAAAAATCAAGAGGGCAAAGTCTCTTCGCCTGGTAGCATGACCCCTGCATTCCTGAATTTGATATGTATATCTGAGCCAGTTTTGCATTAAACTTTGTACATTATATATGCTAATCAGTGTATATATATATATATATATATATATATATATATATATATATATATATATATATATATATATATATATATATATATATATATTGCTACGGCTATTGGATTTAATTTATTTCTTTTTTATTGTTAAATCCAAATTTGTCATTTAGGGTTTAATATTTATTCATTAATTGGGAGATTTTTTTCTAGAAAATTCAGTTTGACCTAGACTCTAGTTGTAAACAGGCTGACCTTGGCTTGGTTACCTCCATATCTGACCTTGCTTTAGCCATTGTAAACAGGTCTTTAATACTATTGTTTAATTTCAAGGATAACTTTTATTTTTAGTTCTTGAAGGTGGAAAGTGAATGATTTCCTTCTAGAACATTCCATTATTACGTGACTTGGAGAAGGTAGCTTCTTTCTGTGACCTTCCAGAATCACATGATTCCTCTTGTTTACGAGGGAATTATATATATATATATATATATATATATATATATATATATATATATATATATATATATATATATATATATATATATATATATATATATATATATATATATATATATATATATATATATATATATATAGCTGTGTTTTGGAGGCTAACCTTAGTAGAATCTTTGGGCTGTAAGTTATTAGTTGTGTATTTCATGTTTGAGTGTTAATTTTATTCTGGACTTTGTGTCAATTCGTTGGAAAAGAAGAATTATTCTATTTATTTGGAAACAGGACATACATTTCATAATTTCATCTGGATGATATTAAATCAAGAACTGCATCACGTGACATTGTCAGCCATTTTGTATTACATTGTCAAGATTCGAACCTGGAACTATTAGAACATTTATTTATCAGGACTCTTACAATTCCATTAGTGGATTATTTTTGTGAATTCTATATTGGAATAATGTTGGATTTGATTCTCTAAAACTGTAAGTTTATTTATTTTATGAAAATAATTGTACTTAATAAAATCATTGTTAAAGTTATACAAGCTTGTTAGTTTTCACTCTTTCTGTGTTGCTGCTTATTCGAGCCTAAGCTCGAATACATATATATATGTATGTGTGTGTGTGTGTGTGTGTGTGTGTGTGTGTGTGTGTGTGTGTGTGTATGCCTAGCTACCCTAATTTGAAACGAAATGCAATAGGAAAAATACATGGGGATGGGGGTGGGGTTAATTTCAATATTCTCTGCAGTAGTTTCTTTAGGTGATGTACTAAAGTTTGGCATGGGGTAAATGGTAATCACTTGTGTCAAAAGCATAGAAACCAAGCACAGGATACTAAAACATCAATGTAATTTCTATAGAACTATCTAGTATTTCGGAATGGGATGTCTGTAATCAATCTTTTATAGTAATGGTACACTAGTTTCCCATATAAAATCTCTGGGAGACAAAGAAAAAGGAAGAACTGAGGCAGAAGTTAGATGGACTGGAGGGAATCGGACTACCATTAAACAGGCCATAACTTGGTCGAGTTAAAGAGGTGTGATAGGGTTTTGATTTGAATTTCATTTGAGAGATTACTTAATTAATGATATTAAATTGTTGTTTATTTGACTTTGACATTTAACTTTTAACATTTTTTTAACTTTCGGCACCACTGACTGGTGGCTCTGAGCACTGCATCTCTCTAGTCGAGGGATCTTTTGTAATAATTTTAATAATATTGGTAGCACCCCACCCAACCTAAATAACACGGAAAACCTCAATATATGCCATAATTATTCTTAGATGATATCCTTCAGTTTTTTTATGCCTGAACGTACTCTTGAATTAAAGTTATGTCTATGCATGCACATTTGTACTTATATAAGTTTAGTACATTTCATAATATATAACAGTTTTACAGTGTATGCAGTTGTGTATACTCATCTGGGTATTCATATAAAGGGTATAATTATTTCTATGGTAAATGAACACATTTTAAGAAACTGAAAATTTGATGCATTCAATTGGTGTCAAGTATATTTGATTTAGTTGTAATAAGACGGCTGATGATGCACATATGTGATATAAGCATTCAAGGTTGCTTTTGATGAACTAGTATTTTAGTCTTAAAAACCTTATTCTGTTTCCAGAGCCATTTTGTTTTGCATGTAATTGAAATTAATGAGCAGTATCTGGATAGAATAGTATCCTGGTGTTTGTAGTTCTGTTGATATTTACAAGCCAATCTGTATTCATGAAACACTGCAACAAGTTTTGCTTTCTCAACTCAGTATGAATATGCGTTATTTATCATCTAACTTAATGTGTGACTGTATATGCACAATTAAAATCATGTTCATCAGTGTACTTTTGTTTTTTTACATCCTTTGCATCCCAAGACAATGCTAGTCATCTTCAATTCATCCTATGTTTTTAATAAATAGTCTCCTCACGGTTTCTTTCAAAACATAGCCATACATATAATCATTCTTTAGTGGGTAGGTAGCTAAAAAAAAATGTTTAACAAAACTTGTTCATGCAAAATAAAAAATGCATATTAGAAAAGAAATTCTTAAATATACAAACAAATGCGCAAATCACATCGACTACCGGATACGTGAGCGTGAGGTGGTAATACAAATGCACAAGAAAATCAACTTTATTCTGAGCCTAAGAAGCGACTTTAGCGAGACCTTTTAATAGCGGTTCTGATTAAAATGATATAAACTATCATATTTTTAGCTGGTTTATCTTACAATATCAAAACACGACAAGTAAACACTTTTAAGAATGGCCCCTTAAAGGTACGTCTTATTGTCAGGATTTTCCATCGTATTGACTTTTTTGCCTACTTCTTGTAATTTATCATATATAATGAGAAATCTATAAGCAATACATATATTGTGGGTGACAATAAAGAACTAAGGAGAAGGACAGACGAAAAAATACGAAGAATACGGCAATAATTACATCAAAAAAGAAACGTATGCTTACCTCGACTTCCATATTTGTTGACGCGCGTCACGTGACACTGCGACTACGGAGAATATCGGTAAACTCCGTGTCTGTATAATTATTTAGCAATCCGTACAGAAAAATTTAGAATCAACAAGTACAAAAAACAAATTTTGATTGGTCATATAAAATCTAAGAAAATAAGTATTCTACTTTGCTTAATTGCAATTTGTCATCCAATGCATTTAATAGTTGGACATAATCTGCAATCAAAATATTAATAATTTTTACTCTTTAATTTTAATATATCTAAATATTTTAGTAACCCAACATTCCTATGTCAAATATTATGCTAAATGTACAAATAAGAAATGTAGTGGGTATATATTGACAAGTGTGTGCCTGTAAATAACATAATAATGTTAAATACCTTACAAGAGTTGCATGAGGGGTAAATTTTAATCAATTTTGTATCATTTCCATATTCAAGACTATACTTAAAATCATAAAATTTAATCGGAAAACATATTGTTGAATGGAGTAAGAATAAACAGTTTTACTGTACGAAATCATCCATTTTATCTTTTTTCTGTCTCTAGCATTTCTAAATTTACAGGATGATTCAGCTTGGAACTATTTATTATCCAATTTCGGTTTCTACAGCAACATAAAATGTTGTACTCATTACATATATTTATTTTTAAAAAATTATAGAAAAGATGCACGATTGAGGAATCTCTGATATTATCAAATTAAGAGCTGTGAGATGGATAAAACGATCTGGTGACACGCAGTTTTATTAATCTCTCTTTCAGATAAAATCATCTGCATGCCTGAAGGATTACATCAGTCATTATTAAATCGGGTAATTAGTCGACGTCAACCGGATTATATCGACGCTATCAAGACTTAAATTGATTAATTTGGCTTTTTTGTTTAATTCGATTTTTCAGCAAGATTGACTATCTTTACATGATATTTACATACGCTGTTATTTTTAGAATGCCCTTTAATGTTCAAGGTCAATGTGCTATCACAAAAATCTGACTTCAAAAGAATGACAGAAACGTAAATACATTATCTGATTACAAAATTTTAATAGAATAATCTCCGTTACGCAGTTACTAAGCACAATAAATTTACGTAGACTTACTTCCCTTGACACGATAGATATAATAATCTCCGTTACGCAGTTACTAAGTACAATAAATATATCAAGACTTACTTCCCTTGACGAGATAAAAGGGAACAAAACCCAAATATTTTATACCTTTAGAAAATAGTATTTTGAGTTAATGTAAAACTTCCAACCAGTTCAGAAAAGAAATTTTATTATGCGATACAGTTCAACTACAATGGCTAGAGATAGCACATCCCAGACAACCGACGCCCTCTCTTTCCCACTCACACATATTCACCCCCACCCCATCGGGTGATGATATCAAGTCCGTTTCAATATAATGTGTCTTCCTGCTATGAATGCATATAAAAAGTTATAACATCTACAAGGGCATATGGTTACCTATGCATTATTTTTGTTTTGAAAAATAATTATAATTGTCCTGCTATGGAAGTAGAATGTAGTTTACAATATAGTTAGAAAATTTAGAATCAACCAGTACAAAAAAACACCCAATATAAAATGAGCCATAATAAAATTATCATTAAAAGGAAAACCGCTGACAATAAAGTACATTTAAACTAAGAAGTTTTTTTTCAGCATAAGAGAGAGAGACAACGTGTGTGTGTGTGTGTGTGTGTGTGTGTGTGCGTGCGTGCGAGAGAGAGAGACAGATAGACAGACAGACAGACAATTGGTATAGATCATCATTGAATACAGCAACTGGTATGGTTATATACGGTGGTAAAATGTGCGGTATAGCAGATCAGATTCAGGGTAAACCTTATAAAGACACAGCCCGACTGGATTCTTGACACCCATTGCTTTCAAAAAACATTTCCTGTTACTTCAAGTTTCCTAAAGAGTGGAAGAAATAGTTTATTATTGTCTGAGTACATAAAAGTCACGTATTACGACACACGAGGATGATACAGACAGTACTTTTGAAAATGTTTTGTTGGATGGATTTTAAAAGTGTTTATGCTTGAACGCCAAAAGGTAATTTTAACTATATTTATAAAAAAAAGAATTAAATTATGAATAAAACTTTAGGCCCAATTATGTAAATTAAGATCATAAATCTTTCTTATCCAGGTGAAATTTGCAAAATTGCATTTTATTATCATGTAAAACGAATAATTCAGTCATATTACACTGGAAACTAAATATATATGTCAAACGAGTGATGCTTAGCATCGTGTAATTTATGTTAAACGACATCTATTACAGATATCGTCGAGTGTTATATTGGCTGGAAACATTTTATGCTCATTTTCCGTCAATCCTCAACACAGGTAATGCAAACGAACGATATTTGATACTGACAGCATCGCATTAATCACATTACTCTGTATCGATGGCGATGCAATTTAAACTGAAATATAGTTTAGTAGTGACAGTTGGCTATATACCGCAATTTGAAGGGAAATATATCATATTGAGTGTAATGTACAAGTTAAAAAAACAACTCGTCACATGGTATTTGTGCAACCTGAATAAAATCGAGACCTCTGAAATAACTGAGCTCTCGAAAGACATCGATAAAACTTAAGTTTTACTGACCTTTCGAATTCCCTTTGGCAGGTTTTAAGATAAATCGTTGGTTGCATTTCGTGCTAGGGAGAGTTACTGTAAGTGGTGGTATGTTCCCAATGGTGTTTATCATTTTTAATGAAGGTTTGAACTGATTGGTGAATCACTAGATGAACAAAACACGATATCGTAATGGCACCCATCTAATCTACGTATTACTGTAACCTAGATCTCGGTGATATATCAGGTGTGTGTGTGTGTGTGTGTGTGTGTGTGTGTGTGTGTGTGTGTGTGTACATGTGAAACCTTAGATTTGATTTATGAATCACAAGGTCATCAGAACATAATATCATATCGATGTTCATGATATCTAACTTTTATGATAAACAGATTTCTCTTTTTATTGACTATGCGTGTTTATGTCAATAGAGGAAGATGCGGTAAGAAAACGTGTGGTGATCTCATTTCACTCAAAATATTGGACAGTAAGTGGAAGATCAGCAGGCCCATTACAATGCATCCAACTGTTTAAAGGAAATAATTTAGTACCTTAAATATCACATACAAATTATACTACGCATATATCACATCAATAATTATACGGTTTTATACAAATATTACAACAATATTCAGACATTTCAAATACAAATATAACATCAATATTCAGACAGTACATGTATAAATATCACATCAATATCCAAACTGATTTATACAAATATCACATCAATATTTAGACGGTTTTATGCAAATAATACATCAATATCCACACAGTTCATGTACAAATATCACATCAATCTTCAGAAAGTTCGTGTAAAAATATCACATCAAATTTCAGACAGTTCATGTACAACTATCATATCGATATTTAGACAGATCATATCGATATTCAGACATATCAAATCGATATTGAGACATATCATGTCGATATTGAGATAGATCATATCGATATTAAGACAGATTATGTCGATATTGAGACAGTCGATATATAAAATAAAAGTCATGATTAGGATAATCATCCGACAGTGAAAATAGCGACCCACCAAAATCTTCTTCCCCAAAATCCAGCTGGAAGCAATTTTATTTCTTTTTTTATCTTGATATTAATATACATTACCGTTTGATATATTCAAATCCATTTAGTTCTACCACTGAGAGACATGAAATAAATTTATATAAATGTATGAAAATTGTAAATTTGAAGACATTTGTTCATCTCTGTTATGCAAACCGTTCTAATAAAAAGTAGCTCTAGTGTGTGTCGAGTAGAACATTCAGTCAGTTTTAATAAATAATTGGATTTCATATTTAAGAAAGTAAATAATTATGTCTTACATAAATTTTCATTTTATTGTCTTTTGCCTATTTACCTATTCTGTTTGATATTTTGTTCTCACCAGCTTTGAACTACAGCTGGAAAATATGGGATTTTCAAAAGGCAAATAATTACCGGCGAATTCATTTTTTTTTTTTAGTGTATTCGGTGTGAAATCAGGTAATGGGTGTCATCTGTTAATCTTCACTGCTTAGGGAACTAAGGTATGTTATTATTCGCAAAGTGGGCTATTGGAAATAAAGGTCAAATATAATATGTTACGCAAATATTCGGAAAATTGCTATAAATCATTTATTCTGGGCATTTGCATCAATGACTTATTATATAGTTTATGTTTGAATTATTTTTGTTTAAATCGAGAATTTCAGTCTCCGGTTTATCAAGTTATAAAACGACGATTATGAAAAGTGCATTAAAAATGGTATTATTTCAAATAACTGTAAAATTGTGGAGTACATTTTTCAGAAATCACTTGATGAGTTATGCTTGCAAAAGATTGAGATAGAACGATATTAATTACATTTTGCCTTGGGTCACGAGATTGATTTATTGAAAAATAATGGAAAGACAAATGCTCAAGAGAAAATAAAATTTGTCAGCAACGTGAACCGAATGTAATGGAACGTGTTTTTATGATTTGTTTCTTTTATGATGATCTGACAAATTTTACTTTAAACCTTGATATTTTCAGTAAATAAGTTGACAGCTTGATATTTTCAATATAAAATGTATACCTTGATATTTTCAATATAAAATGTATACCTTGATATTTTCAATATACAATGTATACCTTGATATTTTCAATATAAAATGTATACCTTGATATTTTCAATATAAAATGTATACCTTGATACTTTCAACATAAAATGTATACCTTGACATTTTTAATATGAAATGTATACCTTAATATTTTCAATATAAAATGTATACCTTGACATTTTTAATATAAAATGTATACCTTGATATTTTCAATACAAAATGTATACATTGATATTTTCAATATAAAATGTATATCTTGATATTTTCAATATAAAATGTATACCTTGATACTTTCAATGTCCAAACAAATATTGACACATTCCAAAGATTGCATTGCGACGATAATAGAGATAGGGTCAAGAGTGCTTTTTAAATAAAATGACATTTAAACTAAGAAAGAAAAACATTTCTGACAATCTATTATCACTAAAGCAGAATATATATATATTACATTATTATATTATAGTACAGTAAATTACAGTACGGTACTACTACACTACACTAAACTACACTACACACCTCCCACCCCCACCCCAAGCCCACCCCAGCTTACCCCACCCTAACCTACCCAACCCTACCCCACCCCACCCCATTCCTGCACACTGGACTAATCGTTCATATTTCCTTAACAGTGTCAGTCACTGATTGTCGTGATTATTGTCTGCTCTAATTAGGCCATTTCAAAATACTTAGCTTAATAATTATATACAAAAACAGTAATGTTCCAGATATAATTAACATCTGGGTGATGAATAAATTTGACAGAAAAATACTTTGGAAACTTATATATAGATATCAAAAAGATGAAGTTTATAGCCAATGTTTGCACAGCGAGGAAAGGCGCCGTATGTATTTGCATTAAGGTTAGATTCAACTGCAAATAACATGTACCCTAAATCATATGTTGCATAACGCACTGGGATATCATGGTCTATTTTGTTTGTTCTTTTGATTGCTCCTAACAAACTGTATAGACTCAGATCTACTAGAGTATTATGAGAGCATAAACTGAATGTTGTTGACTTTAGGGACACAAACTCCGTTATATATCTTAAATTCTGTTCAGATCATCACAAAAAAAAAATAGAACAGAAATCCGTATGAGTGTTATGTGGCTTAGATGATCGTACAACCGTGAAGTTTGAAATTTAGGTCGATACAAGCACTATTGGTATAATCAATACAAATATACCGAGATTTATAAAGCATTTTAATTATATAATTTGGAGAAATAGTGGTAAAGAACACAAAGATAACTTTTTACCTCGAAATCAGAGGGGATTATATGTAAAATATTTAGTGATTTAAAACAAACAAATGAATTTAAATTAAAGTCCAATTTATCTTTTGGATTACTACTCCAGTCATCCGGGTTTCATTTGATCAAATCCTGATTTAGGTTTCGAATTTAGAATAATGCGGGTTTTAAGATGCATCTTGTAACATTATTGCCATGGAAATGCTTGCAATAAAATGAAATATAGCAGACATGAAGGCGCCTATGAAACGAAATGTTAAATTTCAGACAATAACTGTTAAAAAGCTTTTGCTATTTTCCTCAGAAAGCCATTAATTTGTTAAAATAATTGGATCACTTTCATAGATATCGGTCATTTGATCTTAAATATTGTTGTTTTCCGTCTCTGAGGAGATGATAACAGTACGTGCACAACAGTGTTTGCCATAGTTACAAGCAGGAACTGATAATGAATTAAGTTACTACGTATCGCAAAATCTCGTCGGAAACTTTCTCCACGGAAGTTCACATGGAGTCCTTCGATGTGGTTTAAATCTACTTTTATAGAGCAGAGAACAGAGAGTAATATTCGATGTTAATTTTCAAATAAACCCCTACAAAACTACAGAAATAATGTTGGCTCTTCCGGTAATATGGAATAATTGGTCTTCTGGTGTTTTTTTGTGTGTGACTTGTTCCCCACAACTGCCATGGTAGCCTACTTGGTAAACAATATGTAGGGCGTACTCTTAAATTTAATCCTACACGTTATATACTGTTTTATAATAAGTATTATTAGCCATGATGAACTGTCCAGATTTAATTTTTGAAAATTTCGACACATTTGCCCTCAAGTAGTATAAGTCTGGTCGAATTGCAACCTGCATATACCTATATGTGCCGTTGCATAATGCGCCAGCAGATCTGGGTCTCTGCAGTTTGTCAGCAGTAAGCAGTAGAACAAATCAGTATATATCCTGAAATGTCGGCGCATTATACGAAGACAGATCAGAGACTATGTTGTTTGCCGTTTGATCTCGACTTATAAGTGAGTACGTGTGTCTGATCGACATAGTAAAATATGAGAGAAATATCTTATTGCAAAATCTTAATGCAGCTAAAATTAATTGGTTTATGATATAAATTGGTGCTAGGCTTACAATGAAGAAATACGTTCCTGAACTAATTTGAAACATATATCTCAATTAGTTCTTTTTTCTGTTAATAATATTTAAGCTAATTATAGCAAATCTGCACCGTTTCTATGTGATTACTTAGTCAAACCTAACCTACATGTCATCTGAGTTCAGTGGTCATTTGGTCAAAACGGCCATTCTAATTAGCGAATTTCCTAAATAAATGTAATTTAATTAGCAATCACTCTGAAATCCGCTGCCACTGAGCGTATCATCAGTATCAGATCACCTCTGCATTACATGCCATCTGGACGTATGAGTTCCAAACCCTCCGCCTTTATCTGCTACTAAGTGAAACCTCCACGTTGATAAATAGAACCAAACTAATTCATGACATGCAAGCAAACTTAACAACTTGCCTGCCTCCTACAGCAGAACAAGTCGATAACTGCCTGCTTGAAAAACATGCTCCAGCCACCATGTGCGGAGTATCAATTCCAAAGTGTTCTCCGTGGTAGAGCAATGTTAGAGGTGGATAGGCTTTGGCTTTCGACCAGACTCACTATTCAAATCTATGAAACCGCAAAGAAGAACGTCACAAACATAGTCCATTTAGACAAAGTTACCCAACTACAGTACTAAGATCACGGAGAGTTCCAGCTGCAAAGACCTCTTTGAAATTACTAAGAAACTAATGTCAAGAAACACATGTACACAGCTTTCAACAAACCAACTACGTTCTCTAGAGTAGACCTTCCGGACCTGTTTGCAAATTTCTTCTGTGACATGGTATAAACCATTAGAGATTAACTTGACAACACAATTTCAATTGACTCGTCATCACCATACAGTTGCGATACAGAATTTCAGCGACAACCGTTAGCAATAGTTGAACATATCTCTATGGGATAATCATGAGGAAGAGTGCACCAAAGTCATGTACACTTGATCCAATTTCAACATCACTGCTGCTTGAGTACTTAGATCCAATATTGCCTTCACTAACTCACGTTATTAATACCTCTCTCTCTCATCCGTATAATCCCATGAATGTTTTTCAAACTTACCATTGCAAAGCCTCTGCTGAAGAAACCAACATCGGACCATAATGATTTAAAGAACTGCAGCCCAGTTTCTAATCTCCCGTTCATTTAAAAAGTTTAGAAAATTATTGTTCAAACCCAAATTGTATCTCATCTTGAATTCAGATGAGATACAAGTTGGGTTCGAAAAACTTTTTCAAAACAATTTGAATTCAACAGTCTTTATAGCAATGCACAGTCTGCATATCGCCCTTGCCACAGTACTGAAACTACTCTTCTGAAAGTAGTAAATGACATTCTCTCTACTTTGGATAGTGAAAAGATTACATTCCTCGCCCTCCTTGATTTGTCAGCAGCATTTGACTCAATAGACCATGACATATTTTCACCGTCTCCAGCACGTATTTGGCATTCAGAATACAGCCTTACTATGTTTCAAGTACTACTTAGTCTACAGGACACAAATTTTATTTACAAATGGAATACACTCCAGCCCGGTTGATCGATGTTGTGGTGTTCCACAGGAGTCTGTTCTTCGACCTGTTCTGTTCATTCTATACACTCAGTCGCTCTCACGTTTCATGGATCATCATCCATTGTTTCACCAATTGTATGCTGATGACACCCAAATATACAAATCTAGCCACCCGACTGAAACTGATGCTACCATTCAAGGAGTAGAGATGTGCATTTCTGATGTGAAACCATGAATGACATTTAACAAGCTGAAAATTAATAATGATACAACTGATGCCATTCTGATCACAACACAAATACTTTCTTATTCACATCCTTTACCTCAAGCAATAAGTATCAGCAACACCAACATTAAATCCACACAGTTAGGTGTTACTCTTGATAGTACTCTTACATTGCACCAACATGTCATGAACATATGCAAAGCTGCATCTCTTGCGTTGAAACGCATCAGCACCATTCGCAAATATATTTCAGTTGATGCCACTAAAATGCTTGTGTGCTCATTAGTAACTTCAAGACTGGACTATTGAAACTCACTTGTGTCTGGTTTGTTTCAATATCTACTCCAGAAACTTCAAAACGTTTAAAACACATCTGCTCGGATCATCTTAAGAGTACCACGATCAGAGCACACCTCCCCGCTGCTCTGTACCTTACACTGGCTATCCATTCGATTCAGAATCAAACGCAGAATTTGTTCTCACTGACGCACTACAGCGCAACATAACTAACTGGCCTCACCTATGTGTACACACGAGCAAGATCTTTACGCACATCTTCTGACAATCGTATACTCATTATTCCCACTATGAAAACGAAGTCATATGGACAACGTCCTTTTCCATACAAGAGTCTAGCAATGTGGAACGAATCGGCCATTGAAATTAGACACAAAGATACAATGATCCATTTAAAGAGTGCTCTTAAAACGCGCATTTTTCGACTGCAAGAACAAACATAAAGACCTAATAATGTTTCCTACTTTAAATATTTTCAGCATGTTTTATGTATTCTAATTTAATAGTTGTTTTTGTGGTTTGTTTTGTTTGTTTTTTGCTTATTGTAGTTATATCATTATAGATGCACTTAGAGCTTCTAAAAATTAGCCGCTAAACAAAGTTCTCATTATTATTATTGGCTCTAAGTATGCAAATTAAAATTATGATGAATATAAGCATGGTATATATCAAGGTATATCACCTGAATTGATGTATGTACGTTTCATATTTGATTGTACATCTTAATCCTTCCCACCCCATTTGTGATCATTAGATATATTGTTTTCTTATCGACAAATTGGAATTTACTGCCCGCATACACTAATGACATGTGGTACCTGCTTACTAGAGGGCTTAGTAAACTTAACGATATTACCGCGTGTCAAATCTGCAAGATATCAGTAGGAAAATGGTTTAATTTGTGAGAAATTGCGTGTATTTTAGTCGTTATGAGAGACGAGACGAATCTTCAGCTTTGATGAAATTTGACCTAGTAGTCACAAATTGCATTGATAGTCACATGACTACAACAAGGACCAGAATCATGTCGCTGTCGCAGCAGGTTGTCGAATGTCAGAGTCATCATGAACAGAGCACTTGTCAACGATGGTTTTGTTGTATGACGCGACTACAACACTGACACGTGTTCTCTGCCTGATGAATCTGACTGTGTGTGTATTGGGGAATTACAATTTTTATATAGGCAATTGATCCTGTCCCTACACTCCAATGTAAATGTCTAAATGACAAAAATTGGGTTAGAAGAACTAAAGGTAACTCGGATTAACGTTTTGGGCCAGGGGTCGATAGCCTATTTTATATAGCGTGCAACTTTTTCCGGATGAATTACAAAATGAACGAGCGAGGGCCACCAGTATGAGAGTAACGTTGTACAAATCGAGATTTTCGGCTGCCCTTTGCGTGCAGCAAAATACTTCTTGACGTGACACTCTGGCACTCGAGTCGTAGTTTGCCAAGCCTTGTTTTAGGTGCTCCAGAAAGCTTATTTTTAACCAGTCATGTGTTTCAAAACTGACCTTTCGCGATATGATGGATCTCTCTGCCTACCAAAATCACGTGACATGACGCCCCACCAACCTCCTACAAACATACAGTATCTGGCCAATAAATATATTTCAGTTTAAGTGATATGTTGGATGAAAATGATTTTTATTATTCTAAGAAATGTACAATTGCAAAGTTAAATAAATTATAATGTTGTAGACAATATTTATATTTGGAGTTCAAATTTGTATAGCAATAATAATCTATGTGTGTAATCTCGGTAAATAAAAAAAATCAATTTAAAGCTGCTATATAACTTATTCATGTACAAGGGAAATCACTCCAAAGGATGCTAGTGTATTTAGAATATATTCTTATTCTGATTAATTTTATTTGGCTTATGTTCATGCTGCCTAGGATAAGAGCTTACCTTGGCCTACTTTCAAATTACACTTTCGTAGGATTTAATAGTAAAACTATTCTGTTCCAAAAAATACACATCTGCTTGTCCATGTCATTGTTTAAAGATTTTTGTCCAGATTCACTACTCTGATTCATCCCTGTCCAGATTCACTACCTTAAGTCATCTCTGTATACGTTGACCAGATTCACTCGCCTAAGTCATAAATATCCAGATTTACCATTCTAAGTCAAATCTGTCCAAATTCTCCAGTGTACGTCATATCTGTCCAGATTCTCTATCCCAAGTCATCTCTGTCCAGATTCGCTGTTGTATGTCATCTCTGTCTACATTCACTATTCGAAGTCAACTATGACTAAATTAACTATTCTAAGACATCTCTGTATACATTCATTACTCTTAGTCGTCTTTGTCCAGGTTCACTATCCTAGGTCATCTTTATCTAGATTCACTGTTCTAAGTCATCTATGCCCAGATTACCTCTTCGAAATAGTCTCTGTAGAGATTTACTGCTCTAAGTCATTTCTGTCCAACATTCACTATTATACGTCATCTGGGTCTAGATTCACTATTTTAATACATTTATGTATACATTCACTTTTAACGTCGACTCTGTCCAGATTCATGCTTTTAATTCACTCTTCTAATTCATCTCTGTCCAGATTCACTATTGTAAGTCATCTCTGTCCAGATTCACTATTCGAAGTCAACTACAACTAGATAAACTATTCGAAGTCATCGCTGTCCATATTCACTCTTCTAAGTCATCTCTGTCCAGATTCATTCACTGTACAACGTCATACCTATCCAGATTCACTACTGGAAGTAATCCCTGTCCAGATACACTACTCTAAGTAATGAATGTCCAAATTCACTATTCTAAGTCATCTCTCGTAAGATTCTCTACTCTAAGACATCTCTGTATGCGTTCACTACTCTAGGTCATCGCTGACCCGATTCATCATTCGAGGTCATCTCTGTTCAGATTTATTATTTTAAGACATCTCTGTCTGAGTTATTCACTACTCAAAGTCATTTCCGTCCACATTCGATGTTCTAAGTCATATCTGTCCAGATTCATTATTCGAAGGCATGTCCGTCTAGATTCACTATTCTAAGACATCTCTGTGTCTCTGAATACATTCTTTACTCTAAGTCATCTCTGACAAGATTCGCTATTCTAAGTCATCTTTGTCCAGATTCACTATTCGCTATTCTAAGATATTTCTGTCCAGATTCACGATCTAAGTCATCTCTGTCCGGATTCACTATTCAAAGTTATCTCTGTCCAGGTTGACTCTTCTAAGTCATCTCTGTCCCTATTCACTGTTCTAAGTCATCTTTGTACATATTCACTATTCTGCCATCTCTGTCCAGATTCACTCATCTAAGTCATCTCTGTCCAGATCCACTTTCTTTGTCATATTTGTCCCGATTCACTATTATAAGTCATCTGTCCGGATTCATTATTCGAGGTCAGCTCTGTCCAGATGCACTTTTGTAAGTCATATCTGTCCAGGTTCACTATTCGAAGTCAACTATAACTAGATTACATTTTCTAAGTCGTCTCTGTCCAGATTTTACTCTTTCACGTTATCTCTGTCCAGATTCATTATTCTAAGTCATTTCTGTCGAGATTCACTGTTATAAGTCATATATGCCTGGAGTCATTTCTGTCCCGATTTACTACTGCAAGTCATTTCTGTCCAAAATTAACTATTCTACGTCATCTTTGTCTAGATTCACTATTTTAAGACATATCTGTATACATTCACAACTATAAGTCATCTCTGTTCAGGTTCACTATTCTAAGTCATCTCTGTCGAGATTCACTAGTGTACGTTATCTCTGTCGAGATTCAGATTCACTATTCTGAGTAATCTCTGTCCAGATTCACTCTACTCTTCTAAGTCATCTCTGTCCAGATTCACTGTTGTAAGTCATCTCTGTCCAGATTCACTATTCGAAGTCATCTATGACTAGATTAACTATTCTAATACATCTATGTATACATTCATTACTCTAAGGTGTCTCTGTCCAGATTCACTCTACTCTTCTAAGTCATCTCTGTCCAGATTCACTATTCGAAGTCAAGTATGACTAGATTAACTATTATAATACATCTATGTATGCATTCACTACTCTAAGGTGTCTCTCTCCAGATTCGTTCTTCTAATTCATTTCTGTCTAGATTCACTGTTCTTAGTCATATATGCCCAGAGTAACTATTGAAAATCATTTCTGTCCCGATTTACTACTACAAATAATTTTTGTCCTAATTGCACTATTACGTCTTCTCTGCCTTGATTCATTTCTCTAAGACATCTCTGTATAGATTAACTACTGTAGGACAACTCTGTCCCGATTCACTATTGTAAGACATATCTGTCCACATTCACTTCTCTAAGTCATCTCAGTCCAAATTCACAGTTTATGCCATCTCTTTTAATTTACTACTCTAAGTCTAAGTCATCTCTGTATACATTCATTACTCTAAGTCGTCTCTGTCCGGATTCACTATTCTAAGTCATATATGCCCATATTTACTATTGGAAGTCATCTCTGTCAAGTCACTTCTGTCCAAAATTCACTATTCTACGCCATTTCTGTCTAATTTCACTAGTTTAAAACATCTCTGCATATTTTCGCTACTCTACGTCATCTCTGACCAAATTCACTATTCTAAGTCATCTCTGTCCAGATTCACGTTCTTAATACAGCTCTGTCCGAATTCACTGTTCTAGTCATCTCTGTTGACATTCACTGTTCTAGGTCATCTCTGTCCAAATTTTATATTACCTGGCATCTCTTTCCAGATTGACTATTTAAGTCATCTCTGTCATATTTACTATTCTAAGACATCTCTGTCGTCCATATTTACAACTCTAAGTCATTTATGTATGCATTAACTGTTATCTATCATCTCTATCCCGGTTCATATTCTTTGTCATCTCTGTCAAGATTCACTGTTCTTAGTTCTCTTCGTCCAGATTCACTTCTCTCAGTCATCTCTGTCCAGATTCACTATTCTTAGACATCTCTATGCAGATTCACTCTTCTAATCATCTCTGTCCTTTTTCACTCTTCTAAGTCCTCTTTGTCCTTATCCACTATTCCAAGTTATCTTTGTCCAAATTTACTATTCTATGCCGTATCTGTCCAGATTCACTATCTCTGTCAAAATTGAGTGGAAATTAAATGAATGCAGTCAGATTATACATCATATAAATGGAATCTTTCTTGTTGGCAAAAATTGTTCATTTCTTGACATTTCAATTAAACTCAGAGTTCAATCAGTTCTTTATGGTGGGGAAGTTGGGTGCGTGTACTATTAACGTAAATAAAACGGAAGGAATGTCTGTGGAAACTATAATTTGGTTCGGTGTTGGTAGCTTTGCTCATAAAGGTAAATAAAGATAGAAATGAAATGCAATGATATTTCAGAAAGAACTAGATGTTTACACCATTATTTGTTCCTTTTTTACGCTTGCAGTTCGAGTAGTGGATGTCGACCATGTAGTTGAGTGACGTGTAAATATAAAAATATGAAATATTTTCAAGCTAATCTACGTTAGTACATTCCAAAATAATATACAAACGTAAAAATACGTGTATCAAACAAACTTTCTGCGCTGACAGTATTATTATACCAAAGAAATTTCCTAAATGTTTATAGATGTAAAAAAAAAATATTCATATACAAGTAAATGTTTCAAAGGATGTTGAACTGTCACGCCATCTTGTGGCAAAGTTTATCACTCAACATACACGCCTGCAGCGGTTATTTCCATTACTCATTGTATAGGACGCTGACACCTGTAGAAAATGCTCAATGGTCGATATATCGATAATTTGCGTGTGTATTTTGCCTTGTATCCATATTTTCTATGTTGTGAATCAAACTTGATTGTGTGAACGTGTAGATAACATCTATTGTCACAGGAATAATAATATGGGAAGATATTGACGAAAACGCGCCACATCACAATTTGCACACACCATCCTTTGGTTTGGCGTCATTTGTCTTGAGTATTACTTCCTGTAATCCCCATTTTTCAATCACCATCTAAGAATATTGTGGCTATGAAACGATAGGCGCGGTCGGATTGTCTAACAATAGACTGGGTTCTTCTATTTTTATGTTCAGATATTTAATACAACAAATACCATTGTATGATACCGCATCGAATGATGATGTTTCCAAAAAATATACACGTAAATATCTCTGGCATACACAAATTACTGCGCTGGTATACATTTGAAGCATATTTTGTCTCCCAGAAATTGTCTTTATGATTCGAATACCGGATAAAAGTGATGAGAACTACAAAATTCTCTTTGTTTCTTTGTTAAACCGGGTTTACCAGCAGAACTACCTAAACGGATTCAGGGACAGTAACCGATCTGAATCCCCCTCTCTTTATTTTCAGGGACTTTTGAGTCTGAGAATAGTAACAGTTAATAGCAGCAGAACTAAATGGTGTTTACCCAAATGCCAAATTATAAATGCTTGTTTAAAGTTTATCCCTGATTACAAAATGAAAAGCTAGTATTTATTTGCCAAAATGATCAATTGAAAAAGAACTGTATTAATTAATGTGCAGTACATTAAGAAAGCTGTCATCGCAAAACAAAAACTTATATTAATCTTTCAGATCTTTTTTACGATGCAGTTTGCATCCCAAATGCTGCAGTAACAGATAGGAATGCAAAGTTATCAGTTTTGTTGGAATTATAACAATCCGTATTGCTGATCTTGCATTGCCGTCAACCTGTATTGACATGTTTAAAAAAAATGACATACGACAATGAGAAATGTATGATGATTAAATTTTAGATTTGTTCAATATAAACATAATTACTACATTGATTACCTGCATTTAAATTTATATTTATCTATTTTAAACAAAATGATTTGTGATTGTTAAGTCTCGATAGGATGGATGGATGGATGGATGGATGGATGGATGGATGGATGGATGGGTTGGTAATTGGATGGATGGATGGATGGATGGATGGATGGACAATGGTTTGGTCGTTTAATTTATTTTCATCGATACATATATTTAATAAAGCGTTCATGTTAATCAGGGGAGGTAACTAGTACAAGCTTATGTGACTATTGACACTTAATAGACGTCAGTTTGAAAGCTTATGAATACATAACAACACAACAGGCTGTCTTAGCCGTTCCTGTTAATTCTATATCGAATTCGAAGAGATAAAATTTTTTACAGCTACTTCCACGCGTATATCGTATAAAAACTGTTTTCGTAATCACTCCAATCCTTAATACGACGTAGGTTCCTGTAGGCTTCATGGTTTACGTTCAGTTTCAAAAGCTTCTTCAAGCCCAACTTCATTTTTTTCCCTTCTCATTCTACAGATTTGCACGTTTTTTTGGGGTTGGGGGTTAAAGGGTGTGTCTCTCGCGCATCAAAGAATGGGGGTGGGGAATCGATAATATGTTGAACTATAAATAATTATTAGAACCACCATTTTCCTCAAACGTTAATAAATGTTAAACTATTTATTTCCGTATTTATTCAAGAATGTGAAAATTACATTGATATCGGATATATTGGTTTTATCAATACTTTTTTAATCTGGGCACAAGTGTACCAACAGTCTTTGTCATAAAGTCGACATCGCATTCAAACACAGCTATAATATGTTTAGTAAATTACAACATAATTGGGGAACACGTCAAATGATGTGCTCCATCTGTTTTATCTTCGCTGATTTTTCTTTATTTACGAACACTTGGTTAGATATGGCTCATTACCATCTATTACGACCACACAGATTTGAGTTGCTTTTAAATACAGTACACTATGTCAGGTAATACGCGAACATGAGCACAGGCCATTTTGAATAAAAATGTCAGTAACATATTATCGCACAAATAAACTACTACTTTTGTGGTAAAGTTAAGACGTAAAGATGGATTGATAGATACATGAAGATAGATATATAGATAAATGAATAAATGGTTACATGGAGATCGGCAGCTTGGCAGGACGGAAGGTTGTGATCTACTCAGATATCAGTGACATAGATTCCTTGAGATGTATCAACCTTGATTTATTCTATATATGTATGTCTGTTCTGACTTTAAAAAATAATTTCTCGAACGTATTGTAAACAGACAAAACATGTTACGGTCGAACCTTTGATAATAAAATGTGTTCCAACGTTTATGCAGAAGCCGAATAAATGTTCCCAGACAAATTTGATCGAGGCAAATTTGCTATTGTACACCATAAATTTGCTTTTGAAAACCAGAGTATTCACGGATTATTTGAATTTCCTAATGTCAGGGCAGTGGCGTCACCAGGGTTTGTGTCACTCAATGCGGTAACTCATGGTGTCACCCCCATGGACCTCCTTCCTGCACAAAATTTCAAACATTTTATAGACAGTCATTTTGGTGTCACCCCCTCTGATGGTGTCACATGGTGCGATGCGGACTCGCCCCCACCCAGTGACGACACTGGGACAGGGGCCAGGTTTTATGCATAAATGTAATACCGCAATCACCAGGTTAGTATTTGCTTTTTTTTAATCATAAAAAGTAAAATATACAAGTGAGGTCAAAAAGGTCCATTTTTATACCTATATTGAGACAAAGCATAAGAATAATTTCCACTTGACCAAAGTAGTCAATGGGATTTCGTAGCAAAAGTTTATGCACTTAAACCCCAAATTTATTCCTGCAATTTTCATGTCAGAAGATCATTTTCTACAACATGTGATGCTGACAGTGCAAACACAAGCCCTTTTGTACTAGACATTTTGATGCAATTGAAAGTAGTTGTCATCATAGTCCTTTTTGAAATGTTCTATTTGCCCCGAACCCATGTGTTTATTGCTATTGGATGCTAGCTCTTCTTCCTAGCCAACTATTGGTATTTCACTATCAACATACTTCAGAGTAACTATGGAAAGTGTACATGCCTGACATCAATTTCAAGAACAACACAAGCCCGAAACACCTAGTTCACAAATATATCCGTATCTTTAATATGCAAATAATAATAGCTGAAAAAGTCACACCATTGCGTCAATTAAAGAAATTTGCCAGGGGCTAATTTACGAAACTAGCCCCTTGTTTAACCTAGTGACTGTCTATCTTGCGATTATTTCCAGTTTTATTCCACTGGGGGAGAAAATAATAACAGGATTTACGACCTACTGATTATGAGGGCGTTACCGACCCAGCGGCCTATCTCACCAGCAACGGGGTTAGTTTGTCAACATCTGTTCTTTACAGCGGTTTGATGCATAATCCATTAGAGAGGGCTGGCGTCAATCACAGATATGCAAGAGAAGATTACGTAATAATCGCAAACGTATTTTAAACCCAAATGAAGAAAGATGTTAAGAAAACTTCATGACAAAAGACACTGTATTCCCTGCGGGGTAAAGCTGGATAAAAATGATGAAAAGCAGAGATTGTTTTACTTTCAGGAGGAAAAGCGAACATGGCTCAAGGCAGCGACATCTAAGTAGCCAGTAATTAGCTCTCGTCAAGACTCCTTATCAAGATTAGAATCTAATATTAGAATTTGTAAAACAATTATGCTTCAATTCAGCAGCACTAGCAACAATGTTCAAAGAGACCTCAGCTTTTGTCCCGTGGTCTCCTTAATCCAGAATGTCTTACTGTAGCTCTATATTGACAACTATCAGAACAGTTCGATCGAAGAATATAGATTTAGACAGGCCCGGCCCTAGGGCAAGGCGAACGATGCTTACACGGGCCCCGTGCTGCTGGCTATATATATTTTTTACTGTGGCGTTATTGAAAATATCTTTTTAGATTAGGGCCCTACTCATCGCATGCTGCCTTGGGCCCAGAACATCCTAGGACGGAGCATGGATTTTGGTTTTATTTATTTATTTCTTCATATACATACTTTTATTTTGTTCCTTTGTTTCTTTTTTTTGTTGTTGTTTCTACATGTTTGTTGGCACAATAGCTTCTTTATTTCTTATTTTCTTTCGTTAAGTCTTTCTTATAAAACAGCTGTGTTCATCTGTACTTCTGAGTTTTCCCGCTTGAGGCTTGCAACACATTGTTTTCCTCTGCTGAGACATTTGTGTTCCGTTCATTGTATACAGTTAAGCTGAAATTATTGAAAACTGTACCCTATATAATGTATACGATATGATGCAGAAAATAATCGAAACAATTATATCCTTAGAATGAAAAACTGATGTTAGAAAAGCAACTTGTGGAAAACGAATTTAATAAAACGAATTTTATTTATTTATTTCTTCATATACATACTTTTATTTTGTTCCTTTGTTTCTTTTTTTTGTTGTTGTTTCTACATGTTTGTTGGCACAATAGCTTCTTTATTTCTTATTTTCTTTCGTTAAGTCTTTCTTATAAAACAGCTGTGTTCATCTGTACTTCTGAGTTTTCCCGCTTGAGGCTTGCAACACATTGTTTTCCTCTGCTGAGACATTTGTGTTCCGTTCATTGTATACAGTTAAGCTGAAATTATTGAAAACTGTACCCTATATAATGTATACGATATGATGCAGAAAATAATCGAAACAATTATATCCTTAGAATGAAAAACTGATGTTAGAAAAGCAACTTGTGGAAAACGAATTTAATATTGTGAGGACGATAATTGACGTGTTTGCATAACATGTAGGAATTTTTTTTTAAATCCAAAATTGTACATATATTATTCAATATATTCAAACTGATATAGTTAAACTTAAAAAGAATAAGAAAATATAAAGCTTTTATAGTGACTATTTGTTGTTTTTTTTAAAAAAAATTTATATTTGTATAGAATAAACGGATAAGATTTTTTAAAAAGTTCGATAATATGTTTAAACGGCAGAAATGTTTAATTCAAAAATCGACCGCCTCTGTGGTCTAGTGGTTAGAGCGTCCGCCGCGGAAGCGGGAGGTCGTTGGTTCGATCCTCGGCTGAATCATACCAAAGACTTACAAAAATGGTACTAACAGCCACCTCGCTTGGCGTTCAGCATTAAGAGGTTAGTGTTAGGAGTAGTCGGCCTGGTGTCAAGATAATGTGACTGGGTGGAACATCATAATACCCCAGTGCTAGACATCACTATAAACTGCCTCACTGCAGACATCGCAGCGATATGATTGAAAAATTGTTAAAACTACGTAAAAAATCCTAATCAAACAAACAAATATTTCAAAATTCGGAGAATGGTCAGTGTAGCACAATCAAAATGAATATAACGAGATAGTTATAGTTAAAGTGTCTGTGTTTTTTGTCGATATAAATATGACATTGGACCAAATATGATTATTTTTAAATTTGAGATGTTTACACATTTTAATTATATGCTCGAAATATATAGCTTACAAATTGTAGACATGTATATATATATATATATATATATATATATATATATATATATATATATATATATATATATATATATATATATATATATATATATATATATTCATGAGTTCAGCTATATATAGCTTACTTTCATTTAATTTTATAAACGTACTTTGGAGGATGCCTCCCTTGGCATGTCTCTTAAATCTGTACAATGTATATTATGCACATGTACGTTTTAAATTTCTCTTTCCGTATCGTTTGATTAACTATTTTATTATTGGCTTCTTCTTTAGTTTAGTCATTTGATTTCTATCCTGGATGTATCGAATATTATAACAATAACAACAACCGCAATACTACTTCTACTATTACTACTGATGCTGTTACTATTACTACTACTACTACTACTACTACTACTACTACTACTACTACTACTACTACTACTACTACTACTACTACTACTAATAATAATAATAATAATAATAATAATAATAATAATAATAATAATAATAACAATAATGATAATAATAATAATAATATATAATAATAATAATAATAATAATAATAATAATAATAATAATAATAATAATTATAATAAAAATTGTATTATATGTTGCAGTAAAAGAAGTAGTAACACAAGGATTGGTTGTAGTGCTTTTGTTTGTGACATTGTGATGTATACGTATCTGGTATTGCTGCCTTTGTTTGAAAAATGTATTTTGATGAGAACACGCTGTAGTATAAAGATATGACCATGTTGTGTTTTGACGAGAACACACTTAATATAAATCTTTTACGAAAATGAGCCCTGAAATACCGACTGTTATAAACAGCGGCTTTACGACAAAGTTGTAGTGTTTATTGTTATAGTCGCATACTAACTTGCATATATTGATATACAGACATGTTGTTTAAAAACTTAAAGTTGAAACAAATATATTATATCTAGTGTTTGGTTTCTTCATTTGGAAATCATTTCGCCGTTAAGAAAGAGTCCAAAAGTCAAAAACTATTATATGAAATAAAAGTCTTGCAATAAAAAGGTGATTATAGCGATAATGAGGAGATGGTTTAGTTTCTTAGATATAAAGCTGAATCCGATAAGAAGACAACGCAAACATCATAAAGCAGTTGTGTACAACGCACATTATGCACAGCTTAAGAAATAAAGAAAATAAATATTTGAAATTACATTTTTGATGATAGCAAAGTAGCATGCACTCACAATTTTTATTTTGAAATTTTACCTAAAACGAGAGACATAATTAGTTTATAATAAGTGGCATTAGCTATTGTAAACTTAATATGCGATAAAATTAGTTGAATCCAAATGATAGGGCCGGATGTTCAGGTGATATATTCTATTTAGAAATACTTTTTTGTTCAGTTTTCTTTTTATGCATTCTTTTCTGTCTAAGATGGTTCTATCTAAATAACGAAAGAAAGTATACCTCTGATGGGCGGTTAAAAGAAACAAGATTACAGCCCATCACGACACAATAATCTGCTTTAATTGGTAAGTGTACCTTGACAGGTATGAAATTAATATGGCTGACGGCTATTGTTTCCCACTAGTATGTACATATTTTTCTTATTGTCTGAAAGGCGTTTGATAAAACCTCTTTTTTTTTGTAAATCATCTAAACCTTTCTGCCTGCGGCGAACTCTATCGTTTATGAAAAGGATGGGCGATAGAGGGAGATAACATAATTATATGTATTCAAACGTGACAAATTAGTAGCCTTAAAATTTCCAATCAAGACATGAGTGATGAGATGTGACAAAACCCGTGTTGCTGCTTGTAAAACTGATTCTCGTTCAAAGGACGCAATAATATGTATCGATCATCATTAGCTGACCAAAGCAGTAGACCTTATCGGAATCGCCCCTTTAATAACTAACTTAATTAGTTCACTAAATAAAACTCTCTACCTTGTCATGCAACATGCCCACAACAAATTCAATCAGAGTTATTGAAGTTTCAAATGGACTGAAGACACACATGGTGTCAGCATCGGGAAATGATGAAGTCTCGATTTACCGTTTTCAATTCAATTGTTCGTTACAGTGTTGTAGTGAATGCAACATCCATGTATGACGCTTTATTAACGGCCGACTGGTTTTTGCATTCAGACCGGGGTTTATGTCCTCAAAACAACTCTCAATTAAGGAAGTTCTGACAGAGCTACGGAAAATTTTCCGATGTGTAACCACGAAGAACGCATCAAATCTGTCATTATCACCTGCAATGCAAGTTAATGTAACATAAAATTCATATTCATTATTGAATGTCTTTTAAAGACCAATAACTGAAACCTGCTAAAAATCCCACGTGTTTCTATATCTCATATGACACTTTTATTATCTAAATTAACAAAATTATAGGTGTTGTCTTAAGTAAAATTGCAAGCACGAACGCGACGAATATGTCAATCTTTTCTGAATATTACATATTTTGTAAGCATTTGGAACATCTATATCAACACAGTTTCTATCCATAAAGATAAACTGCTTCCATTTCAGAATCATATCAACAGTTCTTTGAATGCCCATGTTCTTCTGTTTTATTCTAACCGGTTCCAGAGATGGTAATGTCATGAAAATATGCAGGTGTCAGATATGAGGCATTGGACGGGACTTTATTAAAACTAAGTACTAGATAGTAACAGGTTAAAAAGAAAATGCAAATAAAAAAATTATAATTAATTCTAAAACCGAATCTTTGTCTTTGAATAATGCTTGCCAGCACTGGCATTGATATGTGACAAATAAATGCCAAAATATGTTTGATATCATTTCTGTTGCAGAAAGACTTTAACAGCCATTTAAAAATCATTAAAGGAATGCAAAGGTCAATTAAAAAATGTCGCTCGATATGTATACACCAGTCTTATGGCGTATTGTTTATGTTGTTTGCCGTACCATACACAAAGTCACTATATTAGTTATTGACAATATGTTTCAGTACATACATGCAATATAATTGATCGTTAAAGATCAATTATTTTGCATATATATATATATATATATATATATATATATATATATATATATATATATATATATATATATATATATATATATGTGTGTGTGTGTGTGTGTGTGTGTGTGTGTGTGTGTGTGTGTGTGTGTGTTTGTGTGTGTGTGTGTGTGTGTGTGTGTGTGTGTGTGTGTGTGTGAATATGGATAATTAACAACACCGTTGTGTAATAATCAAAATAAAAATACCCAGTTGTTTCGACATATTCTTTCCAGGTGTTAGGACCGATAATTGCCAATGCCTCACCATGCTAGATTACGTTTACTTTGTTTTATGGTAATCCTAATATCTAGTGCATGTATTGCACCTCTCAATATTTTAATACGATTTAAGCAATAATGAATCAACTAGTAGATTCATATCAGCCTAATACTATTAAATATTGATAATTCTGTTCAAAACAAGTTCATCGAACAAAATGATAATGTATTACGGTGTCGCAATCGGTGAGATCAAAGCAATCTTTCTAATTTTTAGAGATGAGAATGGGATTGGGACTCACGAGATTTCAATCAAGACGTACTGATAATCATTCTGTTGAAGATTTGTTCTAATATGCCCACTGGGGACAAGTTAGGCCACACTTGTTCAGACACGTTTCACATGACGTTTTGCGTATGTATGTATGTATGTATGTATGTATGTATGTATGTATGTATGTATGTATGTATGTATGTATGTATGTATGTATGTATGTATGCATGCATGCATGCATGCATGCATGCATGCATGCATGCATGTATGTATGTATGTATGTATGTATGTATGTATGTATGTATGTATGTATGTATGTATGTATGTATGTATGTATGTATGTATATATGTGTGTATGTGCGTCCGTACGTATGTAAAGTTTGCTTCTTCAGACACGTTTCACATGACGTTTTGCGTATGCATGTGTGTATGTATGTATGTATGTATGTATGTATGTATGTATGTATGTATGTATGTATGTATGTATGTATGTATGTATGTATGTATGTATGTATGTATGTATGTATGTATGTATGTATGTATGTATGCATGCATGCATGCATGTATGTATGTATGTATGTATGTATGTATGTATATATGTGTGTATGTGCGTCCGTACGTATGTAAAGTTTGCTTCTTCAGACACGTTTCACATGACGTTTTGCGTATGCATGTGTGTATGTATGTATGTATGTATGTATGTATGTATGTATGTATGTATGTATGTATGTATGTATGTATGTGTGTGTGTGTATGTGTGTGTGTGTGTGTGTGTACGTACGTACGTATGTAAAGTTTGCTTCCATAGGTGTTTTTGTTTGGAGTTGAAAGGCTCTATACATTTAGCATTAAGTTCATTGCATTTAGCATCCTTTGTGATATTTACTGTAAAGTCTATTACATCCAGTCTTGTGACATTTAATGTTATGTCTATTACATCCAGCGTCTAATTAAAATCAAGTCACGGCATTTGTTACATTTTGCGTTAGACTTAATGCGTTTTGCGCCATTTACTATATTTATCGCAAGACTAGTTGCATTTGTTAAATTTAGAGTTAGACTTATAGCGTTTAACATCATTTTCTTCATTTAGCACTAAACTAAATGCATTATCTTCGCATGTGACATTAATGGCTAATTTCATTTGTGTGATCCATATTACGGTGACGAAAATGCAAAATGTAATCCACTATTATGTAAATGTAATAGAATACTAAACATAGAAACCAAAACAAATATCAACACCTTTTAGTTTTGACCATTTTTTTAATCACCTCTGCCACCTCTATCCACTTCGCGCAAATCCATCACTACCATGTCAAAAGACGTTAAAGACTTACGTCAACCGGAAGCGAGGTAGAATAATTTTTCCTTGGAAGCTATTTTGAGGCTAGTGACCATAAGATCATCTTCGCTACCCATGGTTCCAATAACTCTATGTACACCTTGGCGGATTGAATAGCAATATCGGTGCTTTGTTAGAACGACATCTATTGATTTCATGTGTTCCTTCCTTTAGTATGAAATGGCAGCTAGCCAATAGCATGGTGGCAATTAACCCAAAAATAATACTTTGACCATGAACCAGATTGATGCCGTTACAAGTCTATTTGAATGAAAGGTATTTATGCAAACTCTGACCGACACTGGAAAAAGGCATAATTATTAGTCCATTCAAGTTGTGTGCTCCCCTTGTCTCATAGGAAATGTGTTCAATTTTTTACAACTTAATTCTGATTGGATGCGGTTGTTTGCCGCCGCATCCAATGAAATTCACAGACCCTAAGCACAGAAATATCTGCTCGATATGCCATGGTATTGATAGGGTTATCGGAACCATGGCTAGTGGGAAGATGCCATAAGATACGATTCTATACAACCGATGTGTTACAGCTATATGGTCTTAAACTAAGTAACAGAGAAGAGCGAAAAGCACAAAATTCTGTACATTTCAACAATTAATTAATTTCCAAAGAATAAAAAGCGCAGAGCTTAAAATAACTCACGGGATCGCGAATAGAATCCAAAATACTCCTAAAAATTACATGGCATGTCTAAAAGTATAGAGTATTCCAAATAAATTCTAGTGGTGTTCCAAAATGAAATATATATTGAATGTACTGATGTACCAATAACATGGAAAGTGTCGATGCGCTGACAGTCCTGATGCATCATAATGATAGAATCCAAATTGTACTTGAATAATTTCACAATAAATCCAAGAAAGCCATTTAATCCTAGATTCAATGAACATTCAGTAATTGCAATGAATAATTTAAATAAATTACATCCTCTTAAAAAAACACAACACGTTTCCAGTAAGACTGCTGTTCTGATATGTAATTAGTAATTATGAAGTAAATTATATCTAGCACTTATATCGCAATAATCATTTCTATAAATACTCTGCATCTCAATGGAATTTTCCATATAACTGTGAACAAACTTCATTTCTGGAATTTTCGTGGTCAACATCAAGGCTGTATCTAGAACACAGATGTGTTTATAATCAATACTCTTAATACATAGCTTAGAATGATGGACAACTTTAGCTAAAATATTAAAGTCAGTTGTGTTTCTTGTAGTCCACTTATTAACACATTATCATACTACAAAATGTCGAATTATCTTAATCGGATAGAACGAAGTTTATGCTATATAAAAGAAAGATTATGTTTATAAAGTTTTAAAGTAAGTACTTCGTACCCCCCTCCCATTGTATATATTTTATGTTTACAGTAACCTTTCAATTGGAGATACAATCTTAAATAAATCGGCGAAGTACAGATCTAATGTATACATAAAGAAATGAGTATCAACATAAACACAGGATGAATGATTAGCTTGATCTGCTATGACACTACCAATTAACGTTTGGTCAATAAATTGGTTTAGCGTCGGATGTATTTTAGATTCTACGGCTTCAATGTTTGTAAATCACATGTTTCCAAATTATATGAAAAGTAACTATTTGAAAAATGTGGTATCCAAATAGAGTAAATATTAAAAGATTTTATCAAAGCAAAAGTCGTATCAGATATATTGTAGAAGTCTGAGATCGCTGGTTCATATTAAATGTCAAGGAGAGGAGCTCAAAGTTCGTACTACCTTGAATCCATTCAATTTTCTACCCTTTGAAGAGCGTCATGAAGGTAAATGTCATCGGAACATCGAGACAAATTGATTTTTTTATGAACGGGAGTGTTTTCAAGCGTTAAAACAATATCCTAATTGGGAACAGATGGGAATCCGTGTTCATTCCTAATATAGGATATTAAAACGTTCTCCCAGAATTGCTTCCAGTTCATTGGGTTAGCTATCTGTACAATGGTCACATGGGACCGTGCAACCTGTCGTCTGAATCAAACATTTAGGCTATCAGTGGATTCAGCCAGCAAAGAACTGAAATTTCACGGTAATTGTCGCACCCCCTCTGCTGCTATGAGTTTAACACGATAATTTTTGTGTGTATTATCTTCATGTATTATAACACACTCACTGAACAGAACCAATATATAATAGTCCGTGTTGTCAAAGATAACAATTCCAACTTTATTGCACGTTCTGCGTGTATCTAATACATACAATATGAAACAATACGTTTAGTAAGGATCTGCAAATGGATGCAAAAGCTTTGTCCAAATTGTAGAAAATTTAACAAATGAAGTTACTCACTGAATAAACGGAAACGATGTCATCCTCCAACAATAGCCTCAATCGTAATTGCATACCCTCTTCCTATTGGCCTATTAAAAACATTGACAACAAAACGTCAGTGGTGTACACAGACACCCCCACCACACACACACACACACACACACACACACACACACACACACACACACACACACACATATGACCACTGTAAAGTTATATATTTTGTACATTTGGAAACTGTAAAGTGCGGAGAAGAATATTTTGATATGTATTATACAGGACGAATAATGAACGAATCCAACATCCCCGTTATCTTTAATTACCTTATTGCGATACAAGATATGCAATTCGCGTTTATATGTCAACATCATTGTTTTTAAAGTAACACCTATTATATTTTCAAATGGTCAGATGAAATATATGATTTATTATTTCTTTTAAATATTAAGAAAACATGATGCCAGCAAAGACGCCAGGACATTGTTGTTCTCACCTGAGAGTTTTCTGGTAAGTCTTTAGAACAACAATCTCCTGGCGTATTTCAGGTATTTCAGAATACCTGATAATAGCCCTGCCATATGGGTGGCATGACTAAAGTGTCGCGTGATTCTTCGCGAAAGAGTCACTGACATCAGCGGGGAATAGGTCTTCCTGCAAGGACTGAAGCATTTTGTTTTATATCAATGGGAACTTTAATAAAGAAATATTCCATCTGTGATTGAAATGATTTCCATCATCTGTGTCAACAGAAATAACAACTTTAAATTTATTGTCATAACCCACCTGCTGTTAATTATAAAGTGACCTTTTGGCAATATATTAATTGTTATACGAGGTGCCTTATTCCCAACTTTACGAGAAAAAAAATCGAAAACTAAGCCTTCCTGAAGATGACATCAAAGTGAGCACCCTTAAACACAAATCCAAATACCCTTCCTCGCAAACAGAACATAGCGCATTTTCTGCATGTTTTATTACGGATGAAAGGGATCAATGTTAGAACAATTAATATGATTGTTTCTCAGGGCAGAATATTCCCTGAAATAGATACATTGAATTAATTGGATTTCCGAGCCTTTAAACAAGGAAAAATCTAAGAGAAAGGAAATATTTGCGATAATGTCTTTAACTACTTAGATGTAGTAAAACGTTCAAACTTTACCCATTGTAGTGACTGGGTATAATTGGTTTGTGTTACCATATAGCAACCAGCGTGCTTGACAGCATTATCTTTCTAATTAATCAGCTTGTAATTTAAAAATTAATAACTAAATATCAATATGAAATTTGAATTTCAATATGAAGATATAAAAATATGAAATTTAAATTTCAGTATCTAAATATCAATATGTAATTTGAATATCAATAGCTCAATATCAATATGAAATTTTAATATCAATAACTAAATATCAATATGAAATTTTAATATCAATATCTAAATATCAATATATAATTTGAATATCAATAGCTCAATATCAATATGATTTTTTAATATCAATATCTAAATATCAATATGAAATTTTAATATCAAAACTTTAATATCAATATCTAAATATCAATATTTAAGCTGAATATCAATAACTCAATATCAATACTAAATTTTAATACCAATATTAAAATATAAAAGTTTAAATCTAATTATCAAAATCAAATCTACAAATACTGGAATTGCACTTAAGATAAATCGTATTACAACAGAGCATTTCACTTAATGACCACATACATGAACCAGTTTTTAAATTAAATTCTATTACAGTACTATACCCTCCCCCTCCAATTTTATCCAATTGTGACATTTTAATACGTTTTAATACAGAAATGTCCGCATTGTGCATGACCATTCCGCAAGAGGGAAAATTCATGAAAAGATTATAAAGGTATTTCTATCTTAGCAATAGACAGAAATAAATTTCAATAACCTATGATACATCTAGATTTAATACATTTTACATTTATATTTTTTCTTGTTTTCTTTAACAAGTTCCATTTCATTCCATCCCTGACAGTTTTTTTTAAATCATATCACTCATACAGTTATTGACAAATCGGATATAAGCAATATATTTTGATTAAATGTTTCAGAGACCATGCTTTCTTTAAATATTCGTTTAAGTCAATGAAGCACAGCAATCAAGTTCTTCGTCAGGATAATTACAGGCAGTCATTGGTATCGAAATTAATTTGGATGGCGTTTCTGAGCATTTGTTTGTAAAAGAAAAATAAATAGAATCGTGCGCGATCATTACATTTAGAACAAATGCAATCTGAGATTGTGCAACAAAACACTAATTAGAAGCTGACAAATGTATATAATGTCTGCTTGACACGACATATTTCATTACACGTTTTATTCAGTTGTCAAATGAAGATGCCTACAAGAGCATGGATACAATTCTTGTCGACCTATTTGTAAAAAAAAAAAAACAACAACAAAAGCAATATTCTGCATTATACCACATATGATGTCATGAACGGCGTTTGGGTGGCACGTGGGGCGACCGCCTCAGACCCCGCTCTGGAGGGGGGCCAATTGCTTAAGAACTAAGGTCGTCCTTGTGAGTTGGTCATGACCGCCCCAGGCTACATCTACATGATGTATATAATACCTGATGGACAACTGGAAATTCTACTTCTTGAGTAAAATGTACAATATGAAATGATACAGTATTGAATTCCCCTCACTTTGGAACGTTTTCATGCAAATGGTTTTAAAATTATAAGAAAATAAAATATATTTAAGGGGTTCTCAACGTTTTATTTAATCTCATCAAGAGTCATTCTTTAGAAGTATTTTACCAATCGATAATTGGTTACTAATTGATTTTTGGAATCAATATTTGATCTGCTATCAATCTCTAAATACTCAAGAACTGATGACTGTTTAAAATGAACTGTATTTTGTAGATATTCTCTAGCATGTTTATGAAGTATATAGCAAACAAACAGTAACACAGATTAATTAAGTTAGCAAACAAGCGCAAAAATAAATGCACCACCTTTGGAGAATAATGATTTAGATTAGATCTATCTCAAACTACACAATGAAGTTTATAAATAAACATATAAAAAGGGAACAGCTTAAGATCCGGTTGTTGTGAACGTTTCATTAAAATGTATTATAAATATTTCATTAAAAGAAAACGAGGCCTGCCGAGTTTCCTTTTAATGAAAAAGTTATACAGGGAAAGGTACATCGTTGATAAAGAGTACATACTTTATATATATTTTTTTTATATCACATACAAATAAATATATTTGCCTTGTGAACGGAATTAAGACTGACAATCGAGTGAATGAACTCATTCCTGCCAAACAAGCAAAAAGGAATAACAAATATTTTAGTATATTTACAATTGACCTTAGTCATTATTCTACTTTAATTACCGTTATTACCGGTATAAAAAAACAATAAAATCTCTCTCTCTCTCTCTCTCTCTCTCTCTCTCTCTCTCTCTCTCTCTCTCTCTCTCTCTCTCTCTCTCTCTCTCTCTCTCTCTCTCTCTCTCTCTCTCTCTTCCATTGGTATAATAAAAGCGATAATCATCTATGCTCGTCGTTGATTTGGTCTGTATCTAGGTCTAATTATCAACATATATATATATATATATATATATATATATATATATATATATATATATATATATATATATATATGGACAGAGACAGACAGACAGACAGACCCGCATTTCAGAAAACATATTTTAAAAGACGTAGAATAAAATATTTTTGTTAATCTAAATTTATTTTCTATCAGATGTCTTTAAAAGATCTTTTCAATTCTTGCGTTTTAATTTAATAATACTGAAGAATATGGCGTGTACATTAACTATACTCATTAACATTTGGTTCTATTATGTATATATGAACTCTATGAAATAAACTAGGCAGCTTATTTTCTCGAATTCAAGTGCCAGTTTTCTGAGGAAGAACAACGCAGGAATAAAATTATCTTTTTCCGAGGTCAAAATTCTTTCGAGGTTCATGTTAATGTCAAATTTCTAGGACTGAACGTCACAGGATTAATATGACATATTTTCCGATCCGTTCTAATGTTAGAGTTGGGCCTAACTTTTTTATTTGAAGGGCAGAACATTGCTGGAATATTATGGTATAGTCTTTCTTGATTTTCTTGTCTGTTCGAGTAACGGGCTTATATTTCTGATTTTTGGGTTATATTTGCTTTAACTCCAAGTTGACCTCACTCTTGAATTCTAGATTTCCATGGGAGACTAATACAAATATATTTTATATTGTATAACTGACGATTTGAGAAGTGAAATAGTCATAAAATCCTTAATAAAATGCAATGTTTGATAATGTTCGCAGTCAATATCGTAATAAGATTATTTTCATTTCTGTCATCCTGTTAAATTTTTTAGGGTTGTGGCTAATATGACTTTTATTCAAGATACAGTGTGTGCGTGTGTGTGTGTGTGTGTGTGTGTGCGTGTGTGTGTGCGTGCGTGCGTGCGTGTGTGTGTGCGTGCGTGCGTGCGTGCGTGCGTGTGTGTGTGTGTGTGCGCGCGCGTGGGGTGGTGGTGTTTTTGTGTGTGTTTTAGCGGTCAATTTTTTGTGAATAACGTCGTAATCGATCGGTCATCTATGCATACATGCTCCCGATTAGTGTTCCTCATTTTCTGCTTTTCAATATAGTAAAAATTATGTTATTAAGTTGACGATATGTAGTTATTAACGTTTTGGTATTTTTTTTGTCTTCTTCATTTTTGCAATGCCACAAATGAGGGGAATAATTATATCCCCTTGTTAAACATGGAAATACCTCATAGATCTTAGTCAAATTTAAAATATCAATCAGCTTTAATCACACCACATAAAAGAGCTCATTAATTTCTCTAAATCTTTTAATAGCGTTTAATTTATTGCCGCTATTTTATCTTCTGCTTCGTGAAGTTATGTAAACAACTGCAATCAGGAACATCCTGATCATATAGGCATACTAGGCGGTCGCCTGGGGCTTCAAATGAATTTTCTGGTGGTGTAAGGAAGGTGTGTCAGTGTTATAGTTTGCCGGCAATTTCTTGATTGTTCGGGTTCTAATGGGGTAACACTAAAAAAAATGATGATAAGCACCACCCAGACTGTGATGGAAACTTAGATAATAATTACGAAGACTTTTATCAATCTTTATGCAACTATATATTAATCAATGGACACAGCTCATGCAAAATATTGGTTAGCTACGCTCAGACGAACGGACTTACCAGACGATGATCTTCCCGACGAAATATAAATCTATGTTTTCAGAACCAGTATCTGGTTTGAATTGTTACGTAGTTTCCATTTGATAACAAATTATAATTTTAGTCAAGAAAGAAGTTGCAATAAAATTAAAAACAAAAGGCAGCAAATATTCACTCTAAATGCATACAATACATTTCAAAAAATCAATAATAGGTATTTTATGTTTAGTCTTGCACGGAAAAAAACACGGAAATTGAAAATCTTGCCGACTGATTTTGCCTAAATCGTTTGATAGATCGGACACTTTTCATTTTGCATCTTACTGTAGTTATATTCATTTGTTTATTACTTACCAAGAGGCCGTACGACGTTATAATTAACCACAATGCAAAGGTATTGCCCTGTATACTTATCTTCCGCGATTTTTATCTGAAAACCGCATTTGTACAACTCGTGTATCAGCGTGTATTATCTATTATAAACAGTTGACACAATATATATTCAAATTGTCCATTGCATTATTAATAGGAAGGTCATGTGGGCTTCATGAATTTCCACAGATGAATTATACAGTATTATTCATTATGAATTGGGTGAAGACAAGAATCAGCCGTCTTACACAATATTAATATCCATCGCCGGTTAAATCTCAGCATTTTATTTGAATGTTTTAATAAAAGCTCTCATCTATATCAATCAATGCAAGAAACGTTTACTGGTAAAATCTTACAACTGATGAATAAACGTAAAGATACGCTATACTATACACCTTTTATCTCTGGGATTTTTAAATGACACATGCGCGTGAAGATAGAGAGCCATGACAAAAGCATCTACATACACTCACTGCTAAAGCATGTAAATATTATTACAAATATATATCTTACGGAAATTTATAAGGAGATTTATTCAGAACGTTAGGATAGCACCGCTGTATGAATTAACGGACACCCCCAAAAACGATGAAAGTCATAATAATACTGCTGTATCAATTAACATGCACTCCCCAAGGATGAAAATCATAATAGTATTGCTGTATGAATTAACAGACACTCCACAACGATGGCAGTCATAATAGTACTGCAGTATGAATGAACAGATACTCCCAACGATGGAAGTCCTACTAGCACTGTTGTATGAGTTAACAGACCCCCCCCCCCAACGATGAAAATCATAATAGTACTGCTGTATAAATTAACAAACACTCCCTAACGAGAAAGTCATGATAATACTGCTGTATGACTTAACAGACACTCCTAACGATGTAAGTCATACTAGGACTGTTGTATGAATTAACAAACACTCCCTAACGAGAAAGTCATGATTATACTGCTGTTTGAATTAACAGACACTCCCCAAAAATAAAGACATGATAGTACGACTGTGTGAATTTACAAACACTCCCCAACGGTGAAAGTCATAATAGTACTGCTGTATGAATTAACAGACACTCCCCAACGATGAAAATCGTAATACAGACCATACACCACAATTAATTTTACTATATGTTATCTACATATATTTCTCAGCACTGACCTTTCCACAGTGTGACAATCAATACAAATCATATGTTAATCTAAAATACCTCCAAAGATGACTTCACGATGAAATTCTTGTCAAGGGTAGACCGGCATTTTTTTGAGTGGCTGCATTGTAAACAGAGCAGCATGTTCACAGAACACTGATTTCACTTCCAGATCATCACTAAGGCCTAATTACACAGTGTGCACTGTCGCCAAAATACATACAGACAACCACTCTCAGAGCTCATATTCTCAAGAATAAACAATTAACTTTAAATCCATAACAAAGATGCATCAATATATCTCTTCTATCACCACCAAAAAGAGAGAGGAAAAAATGTTCTAAAAATAGACTAGAACTACATTCGTGGGGTACTGAATTGGAAGTATTAATTGTGATGTGATTCCAATAGTACTGCTGTATGACTTAACAGACACTCCCCAAAAATAAAGTCATGATAGTACGTCTGTGTGAATTTACAAACACTCCAAAACGATGAAAGTCATAACAGTACTGCTGTATGAATTAGCAGACACTCCCCAACGATGAAAATCGTAATAGTACTGCTATATGAATTAACAGGCACTACCCAACGATGACAGTCATAATAGCACTGCTGAGTAAATTAACAAACACTCCCGAATGATGGAAGTCATACAAGCACTGTTGTATGAATTAAGAAACCCTCCCTAACGAGAAAGTCATGATAATACTGCTGTATGACTTAACAGACACTCCCCAAAAATAAAGTCATGATAGTACGGCTGTGTGAATTTACAAACACTCCCAAACGATGACAGTCATAATAGTACTGCTGTATGAATTAACAGACACTCCCCAACGATAAAAATCATAATAGTACTGCTGTATGAATCAATAGGCAAACGATGATAGTGATAATAGTACTGCTGAATAAATTAACAAACACTCCCCAACGATGGAAGTCATACTAGCACTGTTGTACACATTAAGAAACACTCCTTAACGAGAAAGTCATGATTACAGATTATATTGCTCTATGACTTAACAGACACTCCCTAAAAATAAAGTCATGATAGTACGGCTGTGTGAATTTACAAATACTCCCAAATGATGAAAGTCATAATAGTACTGCTGTATGAATTAACAGACACTCCCAAACGATGAAAGTTAGGATTGTACTGCTTTATGAATTAACAGACACTCCCAAACGATGAAAGTTAGGATTGTACTGCTGTATAAATTAACAGACACTCCCCAAATGATGAAAGTCATAATAGTACTGCTGGATGAATTAACAGACTATCCCCAACAATGAAAGTTATGATGGTACAGCTGTATGAATTAACAGACACTCCCAAACGATGAAAGTTAGGATTGTACTGCTGTATGAATTAACAGACACTCCCCAACGATGAAAATCATAATAGTACTGCTGTATGAATTAACAGGCACTCCCCAACGATGACAGACATAGTAGTACTGCTGAGTAAATTAACAAACACTCCCCAACGATGGAAGTCATACTAGGACTGTTGTATGAATTAACAAACACTCCCTAACGAGAAAGTCATGATAATACTGCTGTTTGAATTAACAGACACTCCCCAAAAATAAAGTCATGATAGTAATGCTGTGTGAATTTACAAACACTCCCAAACGATGAAAGTCATAATAGTAATGCTGAATGAATTAACAGACAAGTCCACAACTATGAAAGTCATGATATTACAGCTGTATGAATTAACAGACACTCCCCAACGATGAATGTCATAATAGTACTGCTGTATAAAATAATAAACACTCCCATCTTCGCGCTGCTGAATTGCCAATTTTTGCTCATTCCAACGTTAAATATTGCTCTTCTTCATAATGCTTGCGCAGTGCAGCGAGCACTGCGCGCACACCTACCATTGGCTTAGAGGGAACGTTGTCCCCAACGATGAAGTCATTCAAGTACTACTGATACCTATAAGCAGAAAATCATTCAAATCATTCAGTATGTGTACTTAAATTCTACTAAGATTATCGCCCATACATATATCGGCATGGTCTCATTCAAAGATGATGTTATAATCATTGTATCCAGTATTCATTGCATATATAATGTGTAAATGACAAGAACTAAATTAGCTTGATCCTTTTTACGAAAAAAATTTAATTTAATTTGGGTTTATCTTAATTTAGATAGACATATTATCTTAAAATATGTTTCTCCTTAAATTTAAACAGTTTTATCAGATTTGGAGCTGCTAACAAATCGCGAGCTTGCCTCAAATTATGTGAACCAATAGACATATTTCATGTAAATGTCTGAATAGATATATATTCACAAATTACATTTTCTTGCATTTTGTACATTTCACATCTAGAATTTGTTGTGCTACTGAGTAGAGGTCATGTAAATGGTGATATTATAAAACATCATTCTCTATCCTCCAAAACATCTTTCTCTGCTCCCAAAACATCATTCTCTACTCCCAAAACATCTTTCTCTTACCCCCTAAACATCATCCAAAAATCATTATCTATCTTTCCTCTCTTTCATACTAAGCTTTGCTTTCTGTGATGCACAACTGAATATGTTAACATCGAAATATTTTTGTATTATAAAAGTGCTTGTTTTCTTTTAAGGTACATTTTTTTATTTTAAAAGAAATGTACAGATTCTAAGTGCGACTTTAGCAATCCATATCAGTATATATGTGTAATGAAGCGCTTCATTTATTTCTTAGTTTGTCGAGGATGGATTCATCAAAGACGGCATTATCACTACCAAAATTTAAAGTTTCAACATCATATAAATTAATACTAAATATTTTGTTATTTCCCTTGATACAGTTGATACGAACGTTTCTGGTTTTTTTCAAACGATTTCAGTCTTATACAATAATGGATCGCTATTTCTTATTCAAGTTATCTCTCCAGAATGATTTGATGCTGGAGGTGTTCAAGTATTTCACTACTGTTTTACACAAAGTTTGTAAGTCTGGGATTCTCATTACCATTATTGCGTTATAACTTGATTGCTAATGGATATAACACTTTAACAATACATGTTGGTCTTCATTCTGTCAAACCAAGGCTTCCAAGTTGTTACTAATAATTTTCATCCATGTGTCTATCATGATTTACGATCCTTTCCATTCAGGCATTATCTACCATAAATTCCTGAGAACAAAATGGTTATTAAATCGAAACGCAATGCCCAAGAACGATCTGTGATAGAGATAAAGCACAGACCGAATCGTTTTGATTGTCATTTAAATGGTATTCGATCTAATTGTAAATTCCACGGATGAACGGAAAACGGACATTGGCTAGGATTACGAGATTTCCGTATTCCCTAGCGAGAAAATTAGAATAATATAAATCTATTGAGACTAACTATTCTAGCATTTACCTCTTTTAGACATTTGCATATCGCAGTTATTGGCAAGTAAAGCACTTTTGTTTGCAATCGCATAGAATTTCATAAATATATGGATGTAATTGGCTTGACTTGTCTGAGTTATGATTGAGTGTGTGTACCCTCTAAATGCCTTTATAATTTTTTATGTCAGAGATTGAGGTATAAGCTTAATATTACAGATCCAAAAAGTATTTCAGGAAACTTACAAGCATTCGTATTTGTACTGTTGGGGGATAAATTTTCATGCACACTTGCAATATATTATATAAATGTATTTAGATTAGCGCATATCAACTTTCATCGCTTTCTTTTAAGACGAACATTACTCCTTGGCTAATGGCTTTGCATTTCCTTGGTTCATAACTGTGTTTCTTTGGTTCATGGCTTTGCCTTTCCTTGGTTCATAACTGTGTTTCTTTGGTTCATGGTTTTGCCTTTCCTTGGTTCATAACTGTGTTTCTTTGGTTCGTGGCTTTGCATTTCTTTTGTTCATAACTGTGTTTTTTTGGTTCATGGCTTTGTCTTTCCTTGGTTCATAACTGTGTTTCTTTGGTTCATGGCTTTGCCTTTCCTTGGCTCATAATTGTGTTTCTTTGGTTCATAACTGTATTTCTTTGATTCATGGCTTTGCCTTTTCTTGGTTCATAACTGTGTTTCTTTGGTTCATGACTCTGCCTTCCTTGGTTCGTGACTCTTCCTTTCCTTGGTTCATGACTATTTCATTCTTTGGTTCATAACTCTTCCTTTCCTTGGTTCGTGACTCTTCTTTTCCTTTGTTCATGACTCTTTATTTCTTTGGTTCATAATTCGTCCTTTCCTTGGTTCGTAGCTCTTCCTTTCATTGGTTCATGACCTGCAAAGCGCAAAGAATGAAGCACTAAAATTAAACGTAAACTTTCTCGACATGAAAAGGTGGAGCAGTTTGTACCACTATCCTCAGTCCTTTGGTCTCTGTGTATTCCCTCCCCCACCCACCCAATCTCGTCTAAACTTGTCCCCTGATAATAATGCGAAATCCATTCGATGCTCAACATTGCGAATAGGTGAATTCACTATTTCAGTATTTTTGCTCAATCCCTTTTGGTCACTGTGTTTTGGTCAAAACTTCGAAAGCACCAGATCCACATTCTATAACCATGTATCTAATTTCTCTCAATGAAAGTTCAAGTAATTTACGGAACAATCATTTGTCCCTGATTCTATTTCATCCCTTATTAGGACTGCCCCATTTGTATAATACTTTTGTAAAGGGGAAGTCAACCAGCGTCGACCTCTGATGACTCCTGAGGCATAATTTGGAAACAATTCAGATCAGATGACAATATTCAAACGTGAATTATGACTGGTATAAGTATCGCAATGCGTACATAAAATCAATAGAACAATATAACCTTTAAAATATTTGCTTTGTTTCGGCCCGGGGGGGGGGGGAATTCCAGTGAATGTTTGGGCACACGCACATTTCCATTCGTTAAAACATTTATCTTTATACTTTTGTTGAGGTAAATATGTGTTTTAATGGACAATAGCAACGGTAAGATGGACCTGAAATTTCATTATACATCGATATTTTATTTACTTGGTCCTTAAAACACGTTTCAACTATATTTAGTCCATAATTAAAAATTAAAACACCCCTGAAAAACAAATATTTCCAAATATCTATTAGCCTATTATCAGTGCATTGTGCAATGAATTGTGTTTCATATGTATACAGGAAGGGTACATGTTGCTATTGAGGTGGGCGGATATTATATTCTTTGCAATATTATATCAGACAATGTTTAAAAAGAATAGTGTTTAGTCTTGCAAGTTGCAAATTAGATAACGCATGCACGGCAAGGAAAAAAGTAGACTGCTTATAACGTATCTTATCACCAGGAGCCACGGACTTAACATAAATAGCGGAATTCAGTCTTGATCCGTATCTATCCTTAGACATCAGCAGTGAACTATGGGACTGGTTGAGTGGTTCTTGGTTTAGTTAAAGACTTTCTCTATGCGATACTTATGAAATAGGGAAAACCAGGCCCATGGTAAAAATATGAAAGATACTAAATTGTGTAGAAGAATTACAAGACAGTATTGGTGCAAATCAAGAAATTACCCTTAACGAAGTGTTGCCATGAATAAATACTCAGTAAGGAGATTTTATTTTAAACAGCAGATTAAATTGTACAATTTGCGTGAACAATAAAAACCCTTTTTCTATTGATACGTAAAAAATATTTTTTAATGACATATCAGTCTTTAAACGCATTATTACTGACAATTTTTTATTTTTCAAAAATGTTTGATCTTTCAACTTGAAACTTTAAAGTTTGGTAGTTGTATTCAAATAACTGATGAAATTTCGAAATCCCCAATAAACAACTTACAAATTTAACACAAAAAGTCACGCCGTCGACAAAAAGAAAGCTGTCCATCAGATTACATTTTAAGTTTCTCAAAATAAATTGAGGAATTTTAATTCTGGAATTTATTTCACCGAACCCATATTTAAAAGTTACGTAAATGGAAATTAGACATCTTGCTGACGTATGTTGTTGGGTTCGGTTTAAAGACATTTTTCAGCACACGATACATGGCGGCCAGTAGCACTAGTGCAAGTAGAACTCGGAAAACCCCGGTAGGAGGCACCATCCACGACAGGCTACTTGTGTACCCACATTTGCTGATCCAGGTACTCGAACTCAGGTGAGATGGCAGTGATCGGTAAGACGAGCATTTTAGGTCACTCGATTTTCAAAATAATTACTTCTTAATCTCATAATACTTCATAATAATTTCAAAAGCATTATTATCTAATGTTTCATAATTGTTGAGATATTTCTAACGGAGATTCAGTGACGACGATTGAGACGTCGTCACACAGATGTAGGTGGTTTGGGGAACGTTATGTAAAATAATTCGAAACACCGTATTGTAAACTTACGCCTCTTTTCAAAATATGCCTATACTAATTTTGGCAAAAATGCAGTAATTCTGTCAGTGTGATGTATTTGAATCAAATACGCAAAATTGGATAACATCCTTAATAATATAATAATCCAGATACTATAATTCACCAGTGTGGGTCTCAATGTCAATACATCATATAACTGTATCATAATAAGTGATTATTGTAACCTAGCGTATATCACTTCGGCCTCCACAATGATGATGTTTAACGATAAACTTATTATCATTATTAGTTGAGTCGTATGTTGAAACACATTATAAAATAGATCTTTGACTGTGACAGGAGCGTAAATATTATTATTATCATTATTATTATTATTATTATTATTATTAGTAGTAGTAGTAGTAGTAGTAGTAGTAGTAGTATTTACGTTGCTGTTGCTACTGCTGTTGTTAGGACTGAATTCAGTTTACTTTATCTATTGGAAGCAGTTTTAAACTAAGGTCAATTGTTTCAAGAAAGGGCGTTAATTTATGTTTTTGCAAAGCGTAAAATTGCCAAATTTTTTTTAGAGCACATTCGTTGTCTAATCTTTATTTATGGCGGTGCATAGTTTAGCACGGTTTGAAGCTCTTCAGTTTCAAAATTAAGTAAATCTCATCAGTGGTTCGCAATGTCTAAATAGAAGTGATCAGATTTTGAAAAACACCAAACAAACAACAACAAAATTGAAATAAACAAAAAAACACACACACACACCGGAACTTGTGAAGTTTGAGTTAAACTGTTCCTAATATGTCAATCAAAGTAGGCAACTTTAACGGACACAAATAAGATGTTTACTTGTATTCTTAAACACGTGACAGAACTAGAATTGCTTTGTATTTTCTCATGCACTGGATATACTGTACATAGTGGAAAAGCTCTGGCATTTTTATTTTCTTTTTCGGGTGGCCGGGGACGGGATACGCATTTGAAACAATTCAAACTCTGTTCGCTCTATGAGAAAGCTAAGATCTTCTTCTATTTTATAGAGCGTTATGTTATAATAATAGTTGTACAGTGTCAAACAATATTTTAAACACTTTATTTCATTAACGTAAATGATCTTATCTCAAACCTAACAATATAGAAAAGAAAAATGTCTTTGCTAGATTGCAATCGCATACGATGGGAATACACGCTACTGAGCAAAGTATTTTCTATCATCTTTCTCATTGTTTTTCTTTCCTTCGAAAAGTGCATGCATATTATTTGGTCTCATGTTATGCATTTCATGATTGATATTACAGGGCATTATCACAGCATCAAAAGAAACTGAAGGATATAACAATGAGAAATACATCACTAGATCATTTCAATACCGGGAGACAAATTGTCTGAATACACTATCCCAAGTAAATTATAGTCTGAAAATGCCTCCACGCGCTAGCCCTGTCCTGTGTATATCCTATTTGAGATTTGGTTATTATTAATTAATAGACTTTAAACAGTAGCCGTAACACTCGCATTTAGACGACACTAAAAGATTTTAATCAAATGTTCCTCGAGATTAATGAGTGTAAGATAAATTGTTTTATGTCTGAGGTTTAATAAACTGCTGTAAGAATTTTGTTGGGGAAGTTTCTTTTCGTCAAAGAAGATAACGATAAAGACGTATATTGTCCGACAATAATTGTCTTATCAACGTCCTCATGCTGGGTAACATAACAATTATTGTATCTCTCTCTCTCTCTCTCTCTCTCTCTCTCTCTCTCTCTCTCTCTCTCTCTCTCTCTCTCTCTCTCTCTCTCTCTCTCTTACTCCTACTACTACTCCGAGATGAGCTTCCGCCAGACAAATCTTCTCAACAAATTGAAGTTTATTAGAAAATGAATTATCAGTAAAGATCAACACAAGTGATCATAGATAAGATCTTCCACTCTAAACATCACGGGATACATAGACTTCAAATGAATTCCCCTTGCGTAAGAAAACGAAATAAAATATCAGCATACTGTTCATTTCGTCTGATGTCTTATCATTTATAGTGAGTGTTGCAGCAGCATGTAATTACAAAGTCCAAAATGGGTATCAAACAATGTAGATTTTCGGTGCAGTAATATAAAATCCGATGCAATATTACCAATCAAGGGGTTACAGTATTTGGGAAACAAAGGATTTGTTCCTACTTAACGGTATTTTAGTAAAGTTGTGAAGCCTTTGTTCACGCATTTAGATAAGAACAAGTGTTGATATACTTTATCTAAACCCTGATGAAGCTCTTTTTATTTATTAGCTTTGCTTACCACGTCTTTAGACATAAATACGCATGTAAGGTTTATCAGGTACCTAATATGACCGGAAGCAACAGTTCACGCCAATATTCCTTTTCAACTACGTAACCAGTCCATTCTACATAAGTGGGACCTAAAGTTAAACGAAAATAAACTAAGTTTGTCAATTTTGGATTCCTTAATTGCGAACGATTGAATGTTTTAAGAGTGAAAATACCCCAAACAAACATAAAAAAGATTGCAATTTTCACACAAGAGATACGTTTTAGCTTAAAGACCTTAAGATTGCAAATAATACATATTATATATATATATATATATATATATATATATATATATATATATATATATATATATATATATATAACGTTCTTAATCTGAAAATGATATTATATTAAAGTCTCATTATATATATATATATATATATATATATATATATATATATATATATATATATATATATATATATATATATATATATATTCAGCATGAAAAAATAATAGCATCAGCACGATTATCAAAGCTTGGGATGCAACGCCTAACTGATATATCTCATTTCTAATTAAAGCTGGAATATTTGTGATGTATACTTGGTTGTCAGTGTTAGATATCTCGTGTCAGGAAAGTTATAGCTGTAACATTTATGATATTTACTATGTTGTCATTGTTAGAAATCTCGTGTTAGTAAAATATTTGCATACTGGTAGAAATATTTAATTCTAAGTTATGAGAGAGCTTCCGAGTTTTGCTCCTGTCCCGATACCATAACCCGTTTACTACTTAGTCACTAAATTAGAAAGAATTTGCTTTTATCATAATATATGGTCAGCTGTACTGGGAACTGCTTAAAGTAAAACGAAAGTCGAGACTTTCAATTTATACTTTGTCTATATGCATATTTTAAATGGTAAAAGAGAAGTAACAGGGTATACGGATAGATAAGATAAACATCGAAGTGAATGATTGGGGAAAATGTTGATGAGGTCATACATTCCGTACTTTCTTTCTGTTTTATGTGTTTACAGTAGACCTGACGTTCAATCATTCTGTATTTACCACCAACATTCCTTTGGAGGCACTAACATACCGTTTTCAAAATGCTAAATTAAAATAATGTTGATAATTATTTTTTCCAATTTTAAACAATATTCTTGGAAATATATGTATTTATCGCAGTCAGTTATGACAAAACAAAGACAAGATGTATGTATTGTAATGATAGATAGATAGATAGATAGATAGATAGATAGATAGATAGATAGATAGATAGATAGATAGATAGATAGATAGATAGATAGATAGATAGATAGATAGATAGATAGATAGATAGATAGATAGATAGATAGATAGATAGGTAGGTAGGTATATAGGTAGGTAGGTAGATGGATAGATAGATAGATAGGTAGATAGGTAGGTAGATAGATAGATAGATAGATAGATAGATAGATAGATAGATAGATAGATAGATAGATAGATAGATAGATAGATAGATAGATAGATAGATAGGTAGATAGATAGGTAGATAGGTAGGTAGATAGATAGGTAGGTAGATAGATAGATAGATAGATAGATAGATAGATAGATAGATAGATAGATAGATAGATAGATAGATAGATAGATAGATAGATAGATAGATAGATAGATAGATAGATAGATAGATAGATAGACTTGCATACACAATCTTTGTTGTATGCTAGGGTAAACAGTAGAACAAACAACATATACACTAATCTACCGGTACATGGTGTGACGGCAAATCAGTCAGGTGTTTGTATTTGGACTCAATACAGTCGAGTAGAATCAGTTCCATTATGTTGAATGTAAACTCACTTTGTACTATCAACATAACTGTTGTATTCGTGTTATCACCGTTTGTGTTTCATTGTCTTTCTTTTAGGATATTTGCTTAAGTCATTATGTAAGTAAGTAGTTTAAAGAAGATATTTCAAGTTTGCTACAATAGATTGAAACATAAATTTATCAGGCTCAGTTTGCATATTATCATGCTTGACAAATACTAAAACATAAATAAAAACAAAGCATAATTGATTCACTAATGTATAAAAGGCATACGATGATATTTTAACAGTATTGTTTGTATATATGCCTTTCATATCTTCTGGTAATCATAAAACTCTAGTTTAAGTACGAGATTTATTTTCCAGTCTTAATCAATCAAAAGTGGCGTTACAAATATAAAGTTCCTTTTGATTGGCTGACAAAAGAATCTCATTCCAACTTTAGCTCACAAGTTGTATGAGTTCTATGGCTAGTTCTGACACCTGACTCAATATTCTTTCATATTAGGTCTTTTAATCCCTCAATATGGTCCAGGCACGTTATTTGAAACTGAGATGCCGATTTACTTTACCTCTTTGCTAACATCAGTACGTCATCTAATGATCTAAATTACAGGTTTTTTAAACAAGCTAATTTATTTTTAAAAAAGTCTATTTCTCATTAACACAATTATTTCTAAGTGTTTGATTAAGTTCAGACCTGAAAGTCATAGATTTCCAGTCCAAACTGGTAGGTGGGCTAATGATCCCCATAACGAAAGATATTGAATATATTTATCAGTCTCAAGAAATAAGGTATGAATATCCCTATTACTGTCCTGTTCTATTTTCACAAGGAAAAACGAAAATTTATACCTCACTCATACACTTCTAGAGGTATCGTTATATGCATAATCAATTAATGAATAAATATAGCGTACGACTCTTAAAAGTATTTTGCAGGTTTTTAAGTTGTGTTTTCCAATCATTAAAAACCTGTTAAGCGCTGTGTTAATATCACACACACACACACACACACACACACACACACACACACACACATATATATATATACTTCCACTGCTCTCATTTGAGTAATGAAAGAACGAGGTAAGATGCGAGAGACATGATGATGGCGAGAAATGTTTTGACACATTTACGCTAATTCAACCTTGCTTTCATTTGAAACCAATAGCTATATTAAATGAAATCGTGTATATGTATATGACCTTCGTATCTTGTAGCAGAAGAAAAAGAAAGAACAACTACTGAGATATCATCTGTCGAAGCTTTAATAATCGCACCTATATCTACCTTTGGTTCGTGTACATAGATCTTGATAGAGCAAAGAGACCTCACGTGAATCTGATAGTCGTCTTTGTTCGTGTAAAGTGCTCCTTATTCAACAGATGCAATCACCTTACTATTCATTTGCATAAGCGTTACCTGCAGTTGGATTATCGGCCGTCTAAAGGTTTGATTAACAGATAATGGAGTCAAATAATTACTTTGGTTATGGGACTAGAAAACATAAAACAAAGTAGCACGCATTTTATGTGCTAGAAGTAACAGATGGTAACGCTTAGGTTGAGAGCAAGGCAGTGTAAGGACTAATCTGATTAAAATCGCGATCTTGCATACTACGTATTCATAAGCAAATCCGGATTTTAATCAGACTCGCGAATGTTTGACAGTTTAGATTTTTCGCCTGAACAAGAAAATATATCTTTCGCACTTCACGCACACGTTATCTTTTTAATTTTTTTTTGCAACAAGGGTTTATCTTTTGCTTTTTAATTTGTAAAAATTTTAATTCGAAAGTAAATTATATAAAAATAGAGGCATGGATAAATAAATAGAAGTATGAATAAATAAATGATTAGATATATGAATAAATAAATAGAGATATTTATAAATAAATAGAGTTATGAATAAATAAATAGAGATATTTATAAATTAATAGATTTATGAATAAATAAACAGAGATATTTATAATTAAATAGAGATATGATTAAATAAATAGAAGCATGAATAAATAAATGATTAGATATATGAATAAATAAATAGAGATATTTATAAATAAATAGAGGTATTTATAAATAAATAGAGATATTTATAAATAAATAGAGATATGAATAAATAAATAGAGATATTTATAAATAAATAGAGATATGAATAAAAAATAAATAGAGTTATAAATAAATAAATTGAAGTATGAATATATAAATGAACAGATCTATGAATAAATAAATAAAGATATTTATAAATAAATAGAGGTATGAATATATAAATAGAAGTATGAATCAAAAGAAATATGAATATATTCAAAGAGGTATGAATAATTAAACAGGTATGAAAAATAAATAAACAAATCAAAATAGGAGGGTATAAATATTAGGATATAATCTCGTGCAAGTTTAATGCATCTCCAATACACAGCGACCCAGATCTACAGATGCATAATGCATGTACAGATATTTGGCTTTGTAAATCGCTAGGAATAGGACTTAGTGGATGCGTGAGATCGCGGGTTCGCATCCATGGCCGAGTCGTACCAAAGACTTATAACAATTGTACTAACAAGCTGCCTCGCTAGGAGCTCAGCGTTAAGAGGTTAGTTTCATAACTGGTCGGCCTGGTGTCAGGATAATGTGACTGAGTGGGTCATCATGCCACATGTCTGTGGTATGATGCACCAGTGCCTGAAATCACTATAAACTGCCACGCTGCAGATATCGTAGCGATATGACTGAAAATTGTTAAAGCTACTTTAAAATGCAGATCTTAACCACACACACACACACACACACACGCACACACACACACACGCACACACACACACACACTATTATAGATCAGAAATTCACCACAAGTTTGGTCTTGTACAAATATTTGCATTTGTGTTTTAAAATTTGCAGCATTAACGGTTTACAAATAATATCAATAATTAAGTACAATCACTACCAAGATTGTGTTTATTTGCAATGGCTTGATCGGCGTATGGACGTTTGTGTATTGAATACATGAAATTAAATTATCACTATAACTTTAACAGCAGGAATTATCCTTCATAATGTATAATATATTATTAGGACATAACGTATGCACTCATTTATAGATCGAATAAAATGGGGGAAAACATAGACTCTGATCTTCTTAAGCTAAATGAGTAGGTAAATTATGGTCTATGTTGTTTGTTCTACTAATTATTTCTTACAAATTGCAAATTGTATATATTCAGATCTACTGGCGCAGTATACGACGGTAGATCTGCGTCTGTGCAGTTAGCGGTTGGATTTGTATATTAATCGAGTATATACGGTATTTGCCATTTCCTTTGCAATATTTTCCTAACAAGATAATCGCTGTATCCATGTCCTATCTTTGAATTTAGATCTTATTTTCAATGCAAGCAGCGCCTGTCGCGTCCGGCAAAAGGTTTATGTTTAGTCCCAATTAAATTTAATAGATGGCGTAATCACCATTACGTAAAAGCGACATCCTTTGCGACCCTGTACTCCACCTTCTCCTTATCAGGGTTAATTTTACACGAACATTAGCTCAACATTAGCGATTTTACCACAACGAAGACCACACATGTTTGAATTTGATTTAAATTAAGCACGTATAAAAGTAGTATGACATGATTCGCATGACAAACGCTTTTCAATAGTTGGCACGACATCATCTGATTTGTGATAATTCATACATTGTACTGTAGTGACGTCATAACATTTTTTGGGGTCCTGCAGTTCAATCAAATGTCATTTTTTTCCAATGATGAAATACGTAACTTGACGTGTTTGCATTAAATCATGCAATATGCAATTTAAAACGAATGATATCGAGCTCTGCTTTGCGTCAATCAAAACATTAGGTTTAATGGTTCATAAGATTGTATATTCCCCTCAAGAAAGGTCATTAATTGCATAAGAAGGCATATATATTATGAAAAAGAATCCAAATATATAAAATAGAAGATATAGTTATACCTGTGTTTAGCTATTTTTATAGCGCAATAATGAAATAAGAGGATGTACCTCTGTGCTCTTTAGTATAGCGTTTTTCATTTTTTATAAATATTTTTCAATAATATTATAGTTTGTACAATTAGCACAAAATTATTTAGATTTTGTGAAAACGCCCTATTTGTAATGTAATAGTCAAGTGATGGATGGATGAATAGACGGATGCATGCACAGTGGTAGTACGTACGTACGTACGTACATAAAATAATAGGTAAGGTCATATTGCGTCAGAGTAGGATCGAATGCTTTCTGCTCCTTACCAACTAAGTACTTCATATCTAGAGTTTTTGTTTGCCTATACCTTTCTTCGTGGTAAGTTTCTGAAAGGAACTGCGTCTAATGAAATAATTAGGAACGAATCATTCTTTATTATAATATGCCTTTCAGTATAGTTGTAAAGTAGTATTGCGGAAGTTCACATGCAAACTCAATGTGTGATAGGGTCACATCCAATGTTTTGAGTGACCTGGAAACAGCTCCCTTAATCCCTGTCGATTTTGTGATCAGCCTTTAAATGTATATATGCTAGGTAAGTGTTTGATTCTGAATGTTTTGCTTCCGACGCTAAATTTGTGCTACGTGAGAAAAAGTAGTTCAGAATATATTTCTCATCAGCGTCAAATTACATCCGCGGTTTCGTTCTCGACTTCACAGAAAAGTCTTTGATATTCTGAGTGCTCAGAAAAGCTATTGTAGTCGCTGTTGCATATCCATATCCCTTGTTATTCAAATGACTTCATGAACACATCACACACTATGACAACGTACACGTTATAACTGCTCGACTGAGATGCCCCTTTCAAGACTGAAATATTCCCAAATTTGTTTTAAGAAGCTCAGTAATAAACATTCTTATCTGGACTTGTGCACTTAATTCCATAAAGGTATCAATACTTTTGACAGTTCTATTTTGCCTTGCTTACTTTAGCATGTGATTGAATTATCTTCCATTTTTATCACGATTTCCTGTTTTAAAGCTGTATTCTTCCACCAAACTATTTTCTGAAAACTGAAAACTCAGAACGAGATGGGATTAGTCATGTTTCAAATGATATTAGATACCAGTCTAATATTTAGTGCGTCATTCCTTTGAATTTCCTTTACCCTGGATTTTAGAGATAATAACAGGGTTACCAGTCTGATTAATAAGGCCAATAGGCTGGTACCAATAATTGTCGGTTAAGTTTGTCTACATCTGTAGTTAAAGAGCTTCAATGAAGATCCCATTAACAAAGGTTAAAGACAATTACATGATATAAAAGACAGGACGATAGAATGGTTGTTTAAGCATTAACACACCCGATATAACAAAATGCTAACGTAATTACCAAATGAAGGACTGCGCATTCTCATTCCCAACGGTAAATATCGCTGAATATAGCTTAACATCATACAGCATTTGGCTTGTAGTTAGAACAGTGGGTGATGCTTATGACTAAGACGCCATAATTATTATTAATTAACTTTGTTAACTAATAGGTTCAAATCACAGAGATTCAACAAATGCAGTTTTCAAAACATATAAAAATTGCATAATCGCTCCCCCAACTCAACAACCCTCGCAAAGAGGCTATAAGAACATTTTGGGTAAAATGTCAAACTATAGCAGAATAAATGTTAGGAATCCAATCCAATTTTTTTTTGTTATGCATATTTGCTATTTGGGGTGGGGTGGATCGGAAAAAACTGTGATCTGGCACATTCTAATAAATCAATAAAGATACCATTTACATTATTAATTAATTTAATGAAAAATAACAAGAGATATATTCATTGCAATATAACGTCACTACGTGAAAGGGAAATTATATCTACAGATCGAAAATAAAATAGGAATTAATTTACTATTTCATAATGTTATAGGAAAATAAGGATTTTTTGAAACGAAAGTACACATTTTAAAATCAATTACATTTTATTATCATCATCATCATCAGTCTCTTGACCTAGTGTGATCGTTGAGGCACTGTGCTGCTGAACATCTGACCAGTTTCCTCCACTTATCTCGATCTTGTGCCAGTGCCTGTGTCTCCGCAAAACATTTCCTGGTGAATTCTGTGATGTTGTCACTCCACGTTTTTCTTTATCTACCTCTCCTTCTACCACCTTGGACACTGCCCTGCAGTACAGTTGTGGATAGACTGTTGGCTCTAGTACCTTTTTAAGATGAAATAATTTAGTCTTTGTAAACGTATTGTAAAAATACTTTCATCATGTACTGATCAGACATGCATTCAGATTTCTGGTTAGGCAGAAAACGAAACCTGCACTTATCATGGATTGTTTATATTCGGTTTTAGTTTGTCAGTTAGATATACCTATACTCAGATGAAATAATTACACTAAAGAAAAAAAAATATCATATCATCAATACTTTTAAAAAGCAACAAAGTTTTGACTTCTTTACTTTTGCAGGTCATTCTTTTATATTATAAACATTACAACTGTCCTGAACTGCTTCCCGCATCAATATGTAGGCTTTTATGTATTGCATAGCAAAACATGAGTTTTTTTTTTAAATACTGAAACAAAATAATTATTGCGTTACTTCAACTCATACAAACACCTGTAAATATGTCCATTCATCTAAAGATCACATTTTGACAAAATTATGAATCGATATAACAATTCGAGATGTTATCAGTTTTTGTCCAAGCAAATATTAAATCATACAACTGTTATGTTTAATTAATTTATATTTCTTGTGATGATGTCATATTGAAAGCTTTTCTTCCAGTTCTTTATTTATTCAGGATTACGATGACTTTTAGTAGCCTCAAGGCCTTAAAATATGGTTGTAGACCGAATTGGGTTATTATCTACTGAGTGACGTAATGACTTCAATCACTGCATGAAACATTGTAATTCAAATTTGTATCGAAACAATTTATCGGACCCGCAAAAAATTATAATGCTGACAAGGTGTGTTTATTGCCATTCTGTGACTGTAAACATATAATTAATTAATATTGTGTATGTGTTTTTGACAGTGATGAGAATTTTAATTAGGTGGACTAATTAAAATCTGTCAGTCCACTCTTGATTTGTAGCCGATTCTTTGCTTGTGTCAACACAGAAGGATCTATATATACTTAGTAGTTTGTCATTTTAATAGAGCGAAGATGTTGTGGAATGAATTTCCGGTTTGTCATAAATTTTCACCGACACATTCATTGACTGTGTTGTCATTATCTTGTCAGAGCAGAGTGTATAAATCGATGACAATGTTAAAGCAAATCATGAAGCGTGTCGTGGTATATTACAATCTATATGTAAATTTGAAGAAGAAAAAAAAACAATATGTTACAATTAAAGGTAGACTTAGCTGCGGGGTACTTTTAAGTTATTATTGTAAGCTGTTACCATGGCAACTTAATCCGTAGCGACGTATACTGTTAAAACATTGCAAAGCATCTGCTTATGTATAATATTAATATGGGTGTCCATGTCAAAGAGCAAAACTCAGGAAACAGATCAAACACAAAACACGACAAGTAGGAAATCATATAATCCTCTCAGACTTCTTATACATTGTTATTATGCAAATTTCGTCCAGCTACGATAGGCTCTCAGACCAGCCGTAAATTGCTTGGATTTTGGAAACAGACTCCGTCTGTTTAAAATAGCGTGTAAGATTTGTTATACTGCGTTTGGACACAAGACTTCGTCCAGCTACAGAAGCCTTTTTGACATGCAATACATTGTATGGATTCAGATTTCGTCCTGCTACAAAGCCTCTCATAAATTGTTACAGACTTCATATAGATACCAAAGCTCAGGTGACTTGTCATACATTGATATCATGCAGACTTCGTTAAGCTACAAAAGTCACTCTGTCTTACCATATATTGTTTGGATAACAGATTTCGTAAAGCTACAAAAGCCTATAAGACTTGCCGTACATTGTTTGTATATAGATATCGTCCAGCTACAAAAGCACTGAGACTTGCCGTACATAGTTTGTATTTTGGATACAGACTTCGATCATCTTCAGTAACCTCTAAACCGTGCCATACATTGTTTGGATACAGACTGCCTATAGATATAAAACGTCTATATATATATATATATATATATATATATATATATATATATATATATATATATATATATATATATATATATATATATATATATATATATATATATATATATATATATATATATATATATATATATATATATATATATATATATATATATATCTATATATATATATATATATATATATATATCATACAAAGTTGTTTTTTGGGGGGATACAGATATCACATATCTACAATACCTTCTAAGACTTGGCTTACTTTGTTTTGGCTCATCGGACAACAATAGACTTGACATACATTAAGCATGTATTAATTTATTAAAGGATTAAATATGAAGATATATGAAACTAATTGTCATACATGTTTAAGTGGGAAAAAAACTTTAACCTTAGGTTATAAAACTGCTTCCTTTTAGATTATATAATTAAGTGCGCGAAAACTTGTACAACCGAAAAAAATAAAATTTGTCATTGCTTAAAAAAAATCATTGCATTTCATTAGACTACAAATATTTACTTATATGCATTTTATTTTGCTAGGTAGCTAAATGCGTTCTCTAAATTATATTTATATCATATTTGAATTACGATTGTATTGCCTGTGATTGTATTCCAGATAAGTAAGATAAATATATATTTACTCAGCCTATGTATTGTTAAGAACTATTGGAAACGTTGTAAACTTGGTGTACAGTGTACATATAGGATATGTGATAAGTTGAATTGACAAACAAAGAAATAAAACAAACACCATACTTGTGTTACTTATGTGTTCAAACTCAGTTGTGCCCCAAACACAAAATTACCAATTAAGATTAAAGTACTCCTCCCTGTGCACTCGATTACCACTAAGCTGTTTATGCGCATAAATAAATAAAACACTAAGAACCAGTCAACATCATTGCTTTCTAATCAGACATACTCCCTAAAGTAATACAATTCTGGAATATGTACTAGCTTTTCTACGTTGAAGATAATTTCAAAGTCTTGCATGAGCCGGATGTGTCTGAGAATGTCGAATGTTTACGAGCGGACGTCTGTGAAATGGTTCTTGTCCGGGTATGCAAATATTGCGATACGGTGTACGGATTGAACACCAGTATCGAACGGGATTAACCGTGTCTGATCAAATGGAACTATAATAACAACAGACTATTGCGATACGATGAACGGATTGAGCACCAGTATAGAACACCTGATTAATCGTGTCTGATCGAATGGAATTAAAATAAAAGGTTGAAATATGCACATAACCGTATAATGAGTTTATTTTATTATACCAAACAATAATTCTTATAATACATTCTTAATATTTATAAACAATCTTTCTCATCTTCCAAAGCAGATGCTGACGTTATTTATCACTTTTGTGTACAATAACGGACTTTTACATGTGTATGTAGAAATCCATGGTTCTGTAGTATGAGAACATTAGTTTCAATCTAAAGTTAAAACAAGCAAAATGTCGCCTACCACATTGGACACAAAGTTAATTCATTAGATATTCTATTGTAATGTTGATGATGCTTGTGCTAATGGTTCTGAGTTAACATTGTTGTTTTAACTATTATTATTATTAGTAGCAGTAGTAGTAGTAGTAGTAGTAGTAGTAGTAGTAGTAGTAGTATCATTATTATATTTATTATTATTATATTTATTATTATTATTATTATCATTATTATTACTATTATTATTACTATTATCATCATCATCATCATCATTATTATTATTATAACTATATTATTATTATTATTATTATTATTATTATTATTATTATTATTATTATTATTATTATTATTATTATTATTATTATCATTATTATTACTATTATTATTACTATTATCATCATCATCATCATCATCATTATTATTATTATAACTATATTATTATTATTATTATTATTATTATTATTATTATTATTATCATTATTATTACTATTATTATTACTATTATCATCATCATCATCATCATCATTATTATTATTATAACTATATTATTATTATTATTATTATTATTATTATTATTATTATTATTATTATTATTATTATTATTATTATTATTATTATTATTATTTAACAAGATTAGAAATTGATGCTGTTCTTATAGGCAAAATATAGGACTCCGACTGAGGCCTACAAAGTATGTGCGATGAGATCTTTTCTAGTTCTGTGTTAGTTTTTTTTAAAATATATATATGGCGGCTTAGGTGAGAAACTCCCTGAAGAAAAGAGGTCTGATTTTTTTTACTATGTTAAACAATTTTTACATACTAGGCTTTCTTGAAACATTGGCAGAAACTATCGGTCAATTCATTTTAATGGTTTCAAAAACTTCGATATCGTAAGAACAAAATCACAATCAGTTGAAATAAATTCAGGGGGATCGGTGTTTGTTCGTGAACACCTCTTCAAGCATTTCAATATCTCTACAGAAACATGTGTCTCCAAAAGTAGTATTTGGGGTATTGTATCATCTAAGGTTACCGTACTGACGTATACAAATTTTTGCTTTTGTCTATTTGTCACCTGAATATTCTGCTCATTCCAAAGAAAATGTATATGAATTGCTACAAAGTGAGTTTGCTCACCTACAAATGAAATATCCTGACTATAAAATAATGTTTGCGAAGTGATTTTAATGTCTATACTGGTACGGAAGCAGACTGTATCAAATATGACAAATGTTAATGACTTACTTCAAGAATTTTTTTTTATACAGAAGAGGAAGACATGTGTGATTGGACTAATGAAGACGTAGGGAGATAAATCACTAAAGAAAAATTTCTGCAACTATGCCAGATGACTGGGTTGAGGATCACCAATGGTAGATGTGGATCAGATATAGGGATATGGGACATTACATATATCTATGACAACTCTGCCTCAGCAAAGATTACATTTTAGCTGACGCATGTCTTTTGAAAAATATATTGTCCTTTTGACATAACGGGATTGGAATCAATACATTTGCCCATTGTATTTTCCCTTGACAACAGAGTTAAACAATAGCAAAAGCTTTAAGTGTCTCGGGGAGTAACGAAATCGATACATACATATGGAACGAAGATAAAGGTCTACATTTTATCCAATATTGCAAAGATCTATTATCTCAAACTGCGGATGGAAATTTTTAAAGATATAAACAATAACAAACTTAATGGATGCCGCGATAGAATTACTGATATTTACCATGATGCAGCAACCACAATGCAATCAATAAAAAGCAAATTCTAGCTGTGAAATCTCCAAAAAGAATTGTTAAATGTCAACCTTGGTTTGATACAGAATGCACAAACGCCGAAAAGCAAAACCTTAAGATGTCTATAACAGTTCAGATTGAAACCTTCAGGTGAATCCGTTAAAGATTATAAATTGGATAGAAATATGGATAAGTCTCTTACAAGAAGCAAGCTACAGTAATAAGAATTAAACAAAAATATAGCCTTTAATCTGCATTATACTCTTAAAATACTCAATATTTATGGTGCCTTGTAAAGAATGTAAAACACTGGTACGCAAAGAAATATCAAGGTCGGCAACGTGGTATAAATATTTTTCAGAATTATTTACGTTTCAGGTATGGGTACCCAATACGGAAAAAATAAAAACATTTAACTAATGCTTGATACTAGTAAAATTCTTTGGACTAATTTAGCGGTGTATGCTATTGTAGCCTAACAGATTAGATAAAACATTTTATCATCTACTTCTGCTACATAAGACTATTGATCAATATAATTAAACTTGCTCGGTGCATGTTTTAGGGTTCTCTTTAAATTAGTGTGATACCTATGTAGTATATAGTTGTATTTGGCCCAATTCGACAAATGCAGTAATGATCATATATAACACTTTCAATTGATACGATGTTCTTTTGTAACGTATTAAAATATATTTTTGTACAGCATGATGTACGCATGTTTATCATGCGCCAGTGACCGGTATTACATATAAACACCATTATTATTATTATTATTATTATTATTATTATTATTATTATTATTATTATTATTATTATTAATATTATTATTAGTAGTAGTAGTAGTATTAGTATTAGTAGTAGTAGTAGTAGTAGTAATGTTTATATCATAACCATAATACTCTCTCTCGCTATATATATATATATATATATATATATATATATATATATATATATATATATATATATATATATATATACTGCATATTCCGCCTTATGGCATAGCTTTGTGCCGGTCCCGATTTGTTACCATTGTTTTTAATGGATATCAATTTCGGACAATTGCATATCGTCTGTATGCATATTTCTCATTATTGCATGACTTTTTCTGGTCCGAACTGCATATTCCGCCTTATTGCATAGCTTTGTGCCGGTCACGATTTGTTACCATTGTTTTTAATGGATATCAGTTTCGGACAATTGCATATCGTCTATATGCATATTTCGCATTATTGCATGACTTTTCCGGTCCGAACATGCATTATTATGTGTTAAGTTGCTTCGGATAACTGCATTGTTCAAAACTGTTCCTTTCAAAATGAAAACAAACCGTACATTGGCGGTCAAGGTTGATTAATGAGGTCTGTTAATATCAACATCACAGCTATTAGATCTCAGTTGGTCACCAGGAGGTGCTATAATAGATAACCATAAATATTATCAAGACGGCATTAGCTCCATACGATACCAGAGCAAATCACGTCACATTTAAATGATTTAGGCCGCATGCAATTATGATGAATGGGTTTGTTGTCGATGCCATTGCGTATGTATTCATACATATATATTATCTATTTATTTTTTTAAACGCACAGTTTAACTTGAATCTATTTAAATGGGGGTTTGTTTCGGAGAAATAATGGGTATCAGTATGCATGCTGCACCAGATACACGCCATAACATGAACGCCGGCTTAGTGCATACGCCGCCTAATTGCATATCATAGCATCGGTCACGAGACCATACATATAAGCGGAGCCGACTGTCTATATATATATATATATATATATATATATATATATATATATATATATATATATATATATATATATATATAATTTGTTTCAAGGATATTTTCATCCATTCTATGCAATGATTATAAAAAAAATTTTTTTTAAAGTTTTGGGAACCGTGCATGTTATTGCAATACTTATATTTGTAGATAATTAGGTTATAATTTAAATATTCAGTAAGGATACAGAATAAAAATACGTAGGTCTATATATATGATACCTCATCATTATAAATTATATCAAGGTAATGTTAAGCTGTTTCAGAGAACGCGTTTTAGAATGTCTTGGAAAATGCGACCCGATTTGTTTGATTACAGTATTTTGAGGAAATTATGTTGATGTTGGTTGACGTTGAGTTATTATATAAATAACAATATGAGTCAAACTAATACAAGAAAACTCTGAAAATAGAACCGGTTTTAGTAGTTATCACTACCTCCACCCCTCTAACGCCCCATTGCTTGATGCAGACGACAGGTTGTGCGATCTCAAGAGACCCTGGCGCAGTGAGCTAAGGGATTGTTTTTAACTAGAACAGAAGTGATTTTAAGATGAGCTTTCAATTTCCCCCATTAAAACCGAGCACAGATTCTCTTCCGCTCGCAATTAATATAATATTTCTTATGCTTCACTGCCCACCTGTCATAACTATTAAAGATTTGTCTATATTTCTGCGCTGCCAGCATCCATTAGGTTCTTCAGAGAGGAAAATATTCAACCGATTTAATTCAAAGGTCAGTTCACGCTCGTCTCTTTGACATTAAAATAAACAGCGATTTGACGCATGACGGCTGATTAAGCATGCTGTTATCTCTGTGAATATATTTGAATATTTAGTCAGTTCTGTACACCGGTATTCTTCAAATCGTCACTCCCATGTTAATGTGCAAAAGATAAGACTTTCTGATAACGCTAACGTCGGACCAAAAATGATAGTGAAACCCCATGTAAAACCCATTGAGTGCTAGAGAACAGCAAAACGTGGTTAATTCATCTGTATGTCATCGTCATATAATGAACCCATTACAACACTGGTCATTTATCAGCTTTAACGGTGATTGAAAAAACATCTTAAATTACCATTTGACTTGTTACAATGTAGCCTTCTTTTAATTAAATATAAATACATAAAAACTAATTTTGAACTACTTCTTGATATCCTTTACTGACATGATTACTGGTCGTGGGCACTAGATAGGGTACTGAAAAATTCATGATTTGGGGTAATTATACGGAATCGAACATATTTCTCGCGATCTGACATAATTAAGATAAAACCCAGTCAGACTTTCGTCCGAGATCCTTAATCACTCTAGAAGTATTGCACATAATGAAAACATCCGTCTTTGACGGTCTTTCAAACTTGGAATGTAAAATTCATGAAATTATCATCAAGGTCAATTAAGCATTGATTCATTAAACCTAAAATAACACGTTAATTAATGAATAATGTAACACATCAGCTGGTAATGAAAAATAATTCTTGCGGATTTTAAAGTTCGTGATAACATTTTGCATGCTTGTCGATGTTAAAGCATAGATCGTTCAATTAGAGTATAAACAGAACATTACAGTATAAGTAAGAAAATATTCGATGAGAAACAAGGTAAGGTCTCCACTGTGAAGATAAGAAAACAGAGGCGTAGCGATGATATTTTGCGCCCGGGGACGAACTATAAAATTGGCGCCCCAGCGATCTTGTGACCGATTTATTACCCTTGTTTACTTATTATGATGTAACGTTGCAAGCCTCATTTTGGCGCCCCTGTACCTTGGCGCCCGGGGACATATGTTCCCCCTGCCCCCCCCCCCCCCCCAGCTACGCCTCTGTAAGAAAATAATGTTCTAAGAAAATAATACATACCATCTATGTGTCCTGAATTTTCAATTAAGTTGAATATTTATTTATAAAATGAAGTGTCATGTCACGAATGAATTCTAAATTGTATCGGTCTCCAGTGTGAAAAACATATAACAGAAAGCTATTTGAGGAACATTTTTGTATCAGATTGCATTTCTAATGATAACTTTCAAATAAAATGTGGAATTGTTTACCATAATTTCTATATGGATTAGACGTAGCTGGTAGCTAAAATATATTGATGCTTATGTACCTAATTAATTTTCGAATTTATGAAGAGCTTTTAGTTTTGTGGTATAGGATCATTGTGAAGTAATTAAAATATTTTCTTATAACGATATTATGTTTGTTTTTAAATATGGAAACGATATTTGTTAAATTAAAATATGTTTATCATACTTCTAAAACATTTCGATTATTTATAAAAGTGTATTTTTGCTACATAGAAAAAAATATTCGTTCTGTAAAACATTACATACCCATGCAATGTGCTTTATATTTTGCTTCAGAGATTAAAAGTAACATTTGAGTTACATTAACAATTCGCATTTTACACGATTAATACAATTTCGTTGATGCCCAAATCGGACAGCATGTAGATTTGCGTGTCAGATACACCAATGACACAGAAATGTATTGAACGCCAGAGCTGTCTTAAGATGACAATTGTTATTATATGATGTGCAAACTTCGTGATATTGTAACGTGCTTAGGATCGAATAAGCAGCAACACAGAAAGAAGTGAAAATAACAAGCTTGTAAAATTTTAACAAACAAATAAATGTTCTAATAGTTCCAGGTTCGAATCTTGACGATGTAATCCACAATGGTTGACGATGTCACGTGATGCAGTTTTTGTTTTTATAATAATCTAAATTAAAATTATGAGCATATATTCTTTTCCAGATAAATAAAATAATTCCTCTTGCTTCAACGAATTAACACAATTTCCAGTACAAGGTAATTAAAAAAATAACTCAAACAGAAGACACAATTCAATATAATAAAAGCCCAATATCTGCTGAATTATTCTCTCCCAAACAATAATTTAAATACCTTTTTTACGTAAACAAGGGATCACGTGATTTTCTGGAAGTTAATAGAAGGTCAGAGAACAAAAGTACGATCATTTAAACACATACGCAAAGAAAGATCCAGATGAAAAATCATCCACCTCTTACCCTTAAAAACTAAAAATAAAAAAATTTCCTTGAATTTAGCCAATCGTTTCCAAGGCCTGTTTATCACTCTGAAACAAGGTCAGAAATGAGGTTAAGAAGTCAAGGTCAAAATGTGTTTACAGATAAAGGTATGGCTTAGAGATTTTTCTAGAATAATCTCCCAATTAATGAATTTTAAACCAAAAATGACAAATTGGGATCTGACATTTAAAAATAAATAATTTAAATCAAATATACCTAACAATATGATGCGCATTTGAACTTATATCATGTGCAAACTTCATTATTTGCTGTGCTTTCGTCATTATATGATGTGCAAACTTTTTTATATGATGTGATTTGGTCCTTATATGATGTGCAAACGTCTTTATATGATGTGCTTTCGTCCTTATATGATGTGCAAACTTCTTTATATGATGTCCTTTAGTCCTTTTATGATGCGCAAACTTCGTTATATGATGTGCTTTCGTCCTTATATTATGTGCAAACTTCTTTATATGTGCTTTCGTCCTTATATGATGTGCAAACTTCTTTATATGATGTGCATTTGTAATTATATGATGTTCAAACTTCATTATATGCTGTGCATTTGTACTTATATGATGTGCAAACTTCTTTATATGCTGTGCTTTCGTCCTTATATGATGTGCAAACTTCTTTATATGATGTGCTTTAGTCCTTATATGATGTGTAAACGTCTTTATATGATGTGCAAACTTATTTATATGCTGTGCTTTCGCCCTTATATGATGTGCAAACTTCTTTATATGAAACTTCTTTATGAGAACCAAAAGCGAAACTTTCCCAGGCGCGCGAAGGGGCCAAACAGTCCGTTTGCAAGAGTAATAATGAAAGATTTTGTTCATTTTTCAGTATAAAGATTCATAATGAGGTATCAACGGAGATCAGAACAGGATCGTTGTCGATGCATTCGAAACGAATAATTAATACGACTAGTGACGCATCAGTGATTAATATTTATTCTATACGGTCATTATCATTCTTTCCAACAAAAAATATTAACATTAGTAACCAAAAATCATTTAGCAGGGATGCGGCAAATGAAAACCAAATGATTTCCGAATGAGCAAACGTGAAATGCCAGAATTCGATCAAACATATTTTGAATTTACAAGGGGATATTGCAAAGTAAATCTGGATTGTACCAGAAGACAATCTTAACAATTTAAAACAAATGCGCGTGAAAGTGTTGCTCATCAATAATTTTAAGCTTCCCAGTTATTCGTCCAATTTAAGTATCAGAAAGAAAATGATGTTATAAAATTTGATACAGGAAAAGGCTGATGTAATCGATCCATAGATTATCATCAATTGATGGGACTATATCACGTGATCAATCATTAAATCAATATCTATATATGGCGTATCTATGTCAATCATAACCATCTAGTGTCCATATAAGACTTGTCTATTGATTTTTGCTCCGCTCCCGTAATTGTTCAGTAAGACACGGGAACGCCTTTTTAAATAGATATTCCATTTTTGATTTTCCTTTGGGTACATCTTTTAGTATGTCTTTGGGTACGTCTTTGGGTACATCTTTTGGTATGTCTTTGGGTACGTCTTTGGGAGGATTTGGCTGTGTCATGAGAATATCAAAACATTTAATTTCTTCCAAGCAGCCAGTATTTAACATTAGGGATATTCAGGAATAAATGTTGAAATGAGAATTAACATACTAATCACGTAGTGTGTGTGTTTGTGTGTGTGTGTGTGTGTGTGTGTGTGTGTGTGTGTGTGTGTGTGTGTGTGTGTGTGTATGTGATTTGTATTTTAAACGTAGCTTTAACAATTTTTCAGTCATATCGCTACGATGTCTGCAGTATAGAAGTTTTTATTGATGTCGACCACTGGGGCATCATAACGCAAACATGTAGCATGATGTCCCACCCAGTCACATTATCCTAACACCAGGGAGACCAGTCCTAACATTAACCTCTTAATGCTGAGCGCCAGGCGAGGCACATGTTAGTACCATTTTTCTTTCTTTGGTATGACTCGACAGAGAATCGAACCAACAACCTCGCGCGTCCGAGTCCAAAGCTCTAACCATTCGACCACCAGAAAAGAGACATGGATAATGTCTTGGAAGCAGTTGAAACAGACGCAGAACATGGATGTCCTATGAGTGGCATTATCATGTGATTCTTTTTATTATCATGTATTGGCTTCACAATTAAATATATTTCAGTTAATAAAAAAGTAACTATTGTTATTCAGTAGATGCGCGATGTGGGTGAGGTACATAGTCGGGAGCTTTCCTCTGCAGTTGAAATTTCATTGTATTCACCGTCACGGAAGTGTAACGGAGGCAGTTCTTTTAAAAGCTTTATCGGGGTGGGATGCGTAACTGACGTTTTCTTTTTATCTGCACGAAAGAATATTGCCCTGTGCACTTAGATCCCTCGGGCGGACAACGGTGCATATATTACCACAACCGCTCCTGGCGTAAAGATATTGACCTTAAAAGCGTTGACCAAGACTCATTAAGTACTGCTGAGTCAGCAAATTTAAAAACAAAAATAATATTGATATAAATGGCACAGTAATTCCATGATAAGATAATAACTACACTTCTTACTACTTTAGAACACCTTTATCTGAAACGTTTTATTATTGTTCGTATATAACTTAATTTAATTCATAAAGTTATGATGAATGCTAACTATGTACAATTACTTACATTACATTTTAATCTATCATGATCAACGCAAGTAAGGACACTAACTTTCAAGATATTTTAGTATGAAGTCGTGATCAAAAAAAGTAATTAAAATTATTTAGATGATATTTTAATATAACGTCATGATGAATACGAGTAAGTATAACTACTTATATCACATTTTAATATGATGTCATGATCAATTCAAGTAGTATTATTTACATGACATTTTCATTTGACGTCATGATGCATACAGGTAGGTATAATTACTTACCAAATATGTTAATATGAAGTCCTGATCAGTACAAGTAAGTACACTTATTTACAAGACATTTGAATATGAAGTTATAATCAATACATGTAATTACAATTGCTTACAAAACAGTTTAATATGGTCATGATCAATACAAGTATGTATAATTAATTACATGATATTTAAATATCGAGGATTTTATTTCTGTTTTTCATTTCCTCGTATGTCACCAGAGGTGAAGAGAATGTTCAATTTAAATCGAAAAGTATCTCAATGTGATAACTACCATCGAATCCAACAGACTTTTACTGTAATAAAAAGTGGATTTATAGCATTTATAGATGTTGTACTGTCGGTGCTCGCTTACAAGCCTAACCAAAGAACACTCCTGATCTACCGTAGCATAATGCCCCTACATATCTGTGTCTATGTTCTTTGTTCTATTGATTTCTTCTAACAAACGGCACAGATCCAGATGTGCTGGCACATTATATGACGGCAGATCTATATATGCTGCAGTTTACAGTTGTGAGTATCGATGGTATTGAAAAACTCTTATATTACGCTAAATTTGGCCCCACCTGGTAGGTTTTATAAGTGAATCGTTACTTACATATACCAAAAAAAAAAACGTCCACGCATTAACACCTGAAATTTAGTGTCATTATGAAAGGTTCTATTGCTTTATGTAAACTTTGTATTATTATAATGACTGTCTGTAAGGGCACCATTATAATTCCGTTCAGACTGGCAAAGGTAGGTGTATAAGAAAACATACGACAACTTTGTCACATTGTTTTTCTCCATACTATTTCCACACACGACCAATTTACCCGCTAAAAGTAAAGCGTAATGCATTCTTTTAACTCAATTACCTTTCGGTTCATAATTCAAGAAACAACTGCCATGGGTAGATGCTAATGTCAGATAATAGAGTTACTAACTATGCCATGATTGGTGTATTTATAAAACAAATGTTTTGTCCGCGTAAAAATACCCACTTCATTGTTACAGTTAATTGGACATAAGAAGAGGTTTTGTATTTCATTTGAGGTCAAGCCTTTATTGTTATTATCCGCAATTCAGAATTCGATATTAAAGTTAGGTTTTGAGCATTCCTTTAACCTTTATTATGTTACCAAAACATAATTCTTTTTCTCAAACACGCATTTATCTATACACTTTATAATGGATTCGAAGGCTAAATGGTTTCCAAACAGAAAAGAAAACGACAAGTGCGCGGATCTAACACACACCGGTTACTCCATCAAATCGTTCCCCTGCCACTCTCGTGGAGGTGGAATTGCTGTCATTACAAAGAATTCCATGATAAAATGTCTTAAGTACAACACAACCTTCGAATTCTGCCACACATCGTTTGAACTAGTCCAAGCAACACTCCTAATGGAACAATGGTCAGTCCATTGTTTCTGCCTCTACCGCCCACCTCCTAGTAGAAACAAAACAAGCTGACTGAATCTCTCTTTTTGGAGCAGTTTCCGAATCTCCTGTAGTATGCAAAGTCGATAGGTATTTAAAAGAGACCGCCGTAAAGCAGGGAGGCTTTGGCTTTCCACCAGACTCACTATTCATAAACAAATCTATGACGCCGCTAAGAAAAACGTCACAAACACAGTCCATTTAGCCAAATTATCCCACTACAGTACTAAGATCACGGAAAGTTTCAGCTGCAAAGAGCTCTTCGAGATTACTAACAAACTAATTTCAAGGAACAAATGAACACCACTGCCAACTACCTTCTCTGCAGTAGACCTTCCAGACCTATTTGAAAATTTCTTCCGTGACAAAATACAAACCACAGAGATACGCTTGACAACACAATTTCAATTGACTCGTCGTCACCATACTTTTTTGATACAGAATTTCAGCGACAACCTTTAGGAGCATTTGAACCTGTCTCTATGGCTATAGTACGAACAATCGTGAAGAAGTGTGAACCAAAGTCAAGTGAACTTGATCCAATTTCAGCATCACTGCTGCTTGAGTTATTAGACCAAATATTGCCTTCACTAACTGATGTTATTAATATCTCTCTCATCTGGGGAATTTCCATCATTTTTCAAAACTGAAATAATAAAGTCTCGACTGAACAAACCAACGCTTGGCCGTAACGATTTAAAGAACTACCGCCCAGTTTCTAATCTCATGTTTATATCAAATATCTTAGAAAAAGTTGTTCTAACCCAATTTGTATCTCATTTAAATTCAAACAGTCTTTTTAGCAATGTACAGTCTGCATATCGCTCTTGCCACAGTACTGAAACTACCCTTCTGAAAGTATTTAATGACATTATCTCTGCTTTGGATAGCGGAAAGATTACGGTTTGCACCCTCGATTTGTCTGCAGCATTTGACCATAGAGACCATTGTATATTACTTCACCGTCTCCAGCATGTATATGGCATTAACAATACAGTCTTACTGTGGTTCAAGTCCTACTTAGTCAACAGGACACAAATTGTATCTGCAAATGGAATGCACTGCAACCCAGTTGATCTATGTTCTGGTGTTCCATAGGGGTCGGTTCTTGGACCTGTTCTCTTCATTCTACACTCAGCCGCTCTCAAGTGTCATAGATCATCACCCAGTGTCGTACCAATTGTACGCTGATGACACCCAAATATACAAGTCTAGCCACCCAACTGAAGTTGATGATACCATCCAAGCAGTAGAGAGGTGCATTTCTGATGTGAAAAATCATGGATGACATGTAGCAAGCTGCAGATGAATGATGATAAAATTGAGGCCATTCTGATCACGACACAAAGACTTTTTCATTCACATCCTTTACCTCAAACAATAAATATCAGCAGCACCAACATTACATTCAACATTACATTCACACAGTCAGTACGAAACCTAGGTGTTACCCTAGACAGTACTCTCACATTGTACCAGCATATCATGAACATATGCAAGGCTGCATTACTTGAGGTGAGACGAATCAGCCCCATTCGCAAATATCTTTCAGTTGATGCCATTAACACACGCGTGTTCATTAATACTTTCAAGACTGGACGATTGTAACTCAATTCTGTCTACTCCAGAAACTTCAAAATGTTCAAAACACAGCTGCTCGTATCACCTTTAGATTACCTCGATCAGAGCACACCTCTCCGCTACTCTGTATCCTTACACTGGCTATCCATTCGATCCAGAATCAAACAAAAAAAATTTTCTTTGTGCTACGTTTCACTGACGGACTCCGTCCCAACATACCCATCCAGCCTCACCCATGTGTACCCACCAACAAAGATACTTACTCTCCTCTTCTGACAATCGTATACTCATTATTCCCACTATGAAAACGAAGTCATATGGACAACGTTCGTTTGCATACCAGGGCCAAGTAACGTGGAATGAATTGCCCATTGAAATTAGACACAAAGACACAGTGATCCCTAATGTTTTCTTTCTTATTCAGCATTTATTCCAATGGCATGGTGTTTGTTTGTGTGATTGTGTGTTTGTTATTTTTTGTTGTTATTTTTATAGTCATATCATAATAGATGCTGTAAAGCGCTTAGAGCTTCTAAAGAATAGACGCAATACAAAGTCATTATTATTATTATTATTATTATTATTATTATTATTATTATTATTATTATTATTATTATTATTATTATTATTGTAGTTGTTGTTGTTGTTATTGTGGAAACTATATTCATATTTTTTTAACTTGATAGACGTTGTAACTAAAGATAATCTTTTTCACAAGAATATAATTTGCATCAGTTTCGTCCGACATATCGAACACATCATTAGAGGACACCATATATTCCTCTTTATTAAACATGTTGTGTATATGCAAGCAAAAGAGTGCTTCCTTATTGGACTATCCCTCCCACATTCATGAACAGAGGTACCCTATATAACAGCAAAATGGTGCACCAATCAATATTGAACTGTCCATCGCACAGTCTTGCAAAGCAAATTTGTTGTCATAATTGTAGAATTGTGTTGCCGCCTCTTGCAAAGTAAAAACAAGTAACAAAAAATGTACACAATTTAAACTCCCTTCCGCTTCCTGCGAGTGCAACGTAGGACATGAATTTGGTGGATATATAGTTAGCGGCAGTTTTACAGCAAGAAAGCGTGTTCTACAAGCAAACTAACAACAACCTGCTCCAACAGATTACTCTTATTTGACTTTGGCACATCCTTCTTCAGGAAAAACATTGATGTTACATTGAGTAAATACACTGAATGCTTTGTACCGGCGGCTCAAAATATAACTGCACATTTTTAATATATATGCTAGTACCTAAAATTAGTAGCCACACTTCAATGAGCGCTGTTGAATAAACCTTCATAAACTTTGCTTGAGTTGCTATCTTTTAGAAAAAGGTGTAATAATCATGAAATTAAGATTGGTTTCAGCGTAAAAGGGCCAAGAATTGCATTGAACGAAGGACACGTTTAGACGCATCAAGGGGTTTCCACGTTTTAAAAAATCGTGTCGTCTGAAATGCGAAGAGCAGGATGTCATGCTATCAAGTTAATGTCTGTGGTAATAGAAGACTATTAACTTCTGCCGCCAATTGGATCAAATCGTTTATATGCTCATCAATGTATTCTCCAGCGAATAAGTCAATTTTGATCCGCAGTTATTTAGAGTAATAGGTAAAGCAAGTTGATGTAATGGGATCGGGGCTTTCCAATGGGTGACTAACTCTCTCTCTCTCTCTCTCTCTCTCTCTCTCTCTCTCTCTCTCTCTCTCTCTCTCTCTCTCTCTCTCTCTCTCTCCTACATATCGTTCGATATACGCAAAGATCATAACGTATGCCAAACGAACACTCTACATCGTTTATAAGTGTTTCATTAGACACTGTTGCATGTTTGGTCATGAAGTTTCATGTGTGCTTTCACGATATTAACACCTACAAAAAAAGAAGACTGTGGTTGTTGTAATGACCACTGTTTCATGCCAAACTTGCTATGCTATATATTTTTATTGTCTCCAATACATGCGAAACTAGTAAAACATCCTTCAAATAATTTACTTTCTTCGTTAATTCTTAATAAGGCCTTCAAATTGTGCATTTATTAATGTTATAAAGTAGAGAAAATCGTTTCATTTAATTGAATTTATGTTTCATGCCATGATTCGTTTTCACCCGCTTCGGTACTTTTCTAACGTGCTAATTATGTTCTTGCACTCTGACTAATTTGGTAAATGTACATCATTCCTTCCAACGATTTTCTTAATTGAATTAGTTATCAGCAATTTGTTAAATTACAGACCAATTTAATTCGAAAGAGAAAAAACTTGGAAATATTTTAAACAAGATGTACGACGTGGGATTTGTTAAAGTTACTGCTCTTAGAATATAAGTGTAAAATTAATGTCCAATTCTCCAAAGAATGCAGTCTGGAGAGAGTTTACTTAAAATGGTTCTAGCATTCCAATAACATAAAGAAAAAAAAAACAATACTATTAGACAGATTACCCATGTCGTTTTATGTCGAATTACATTAGGCAGCTGTTACGGTTTGAAAATTAGAATTGAATAAAACGGTAGTAACTTAAAAACAAAAATAAATTGCAACCGTGCCAAAATATTATTTGATGGTGACTTTTAGACATCCTGGACAAGGCATCTGATACAATGCAGCTGAATGTTTTGATATATTGCTTGTAACCGCAGTTGACGATAATGTGTTCGCGCTATTACCTTCCCCTTAGAGACAAAACGAAATGATTGATATGTACGGAATTGATAAAATCATAAAATCCAAATATGTTGGCACATCAAGGGAAATGACTAAATCAGTAAAAATGTTTTTATTGTCCATTTTATCTAATAAATTTTATTTTCTGTGTGCGCAGTCCCATAGATAATATATTTTATTTTCTGGGCGCACAGGACCATAGAATATTTCAGAGCAATCTGATATCCGGGCACTGATCGGTCTTTATGAAATAAAATGCTTTAAGATTGATTGGATTAAAACTTGCCACTATTCGCTGCATTTTTATTTTGTCTGGTCTCCTTAAATCTTCCAAAGGTGTAAAAACTCAAAATCAAACTTATCGCACGAAGAGTGCAAAAACTCAGATTTAAACATATCTTACGTACTAATCAAACATTTTCCTTTATAATCGTTTATTCTTTTTTACATTACATCTTGAAAATGTTTGTTTGTCAGCTAACCAAGAATAAGACAGAATCGTCTTAATTAAAAGCTTATAATAATCATCAGATAGTCGGTCGATAATGCTTTACAAAAAAAAAGGACTTTCCAGGAAAACAGTTTGAACATTGCGCGTCTTTTTTGTATATGCGATTGATGGTAATTTTTCTGTCTTTCAGTATAATGTCTAGCACGCTATATTATTACTGCTTTTATTTCTCTCTCGAATGTCGTCAGTATAAAAAATAACGACTTCTTTTAAAGGCATACAACCTAAGTAAAAACGAATGAAATTATATATTTCTTTTTTCAGTTCGTGATTACTTATTTAGTTGAAAAAATACGATCCAGGTTGTTACTGAGGCCGAAATCAGGCTAGTATCGAAAATTTTGTGATAAAATACCCGATTTTTCATTATTGTCTGGCAGACAAAAATTCGCTATTTGCCACGCCTATATTCATGTAACCTCTAAGTTGACCTCTCCCGAAGATTAAGAATTTTAGCCATGCGCAAACAGGTGTTTACAAAAATAATGGCGGACGCAACTAGATCGAATGCAAAGACTTCAATTCTGAAAGTAGGGGGTAAAAAAGCTCTCTGAGCAAATTATGCCAGCACACGCATATGTATTGGTGACCAGCATGAACGATGGAATAAAAAGAAGTCCACTTTGAGCCTGAAAACTAATCCAGAGGTCGCCAAATTCTTGCTGGATTGGTGAGTCTCAATTTTGCAATGAACAGTCAGGTTTTTATTTCTGTATTGTTAATTCTTTATTAAAACTCATAAAATAACATATTTTATATAACCTGGCATTATTCCATTTAGCTTGAAATAAAATGTCATAGCCCTGCAACAATATCGCTGTTTTTGAGGCTACCAAAGGGTTATTAATGATCATTTTCGCACGCAACCATAAGACTTATTTAGAGGCAAGCAGTCACTACTGTTTTTTTAATAAAAATTACATGTAATGTAAATAGTGATGACTGTAAATTAAAGTAATGCAATACAGTTAAGTATATTTTATGCATACTATTATTTGTAAAGTATATATAATTATTGTGTCTAATGAAACATTTATTTTCATTTGCTATATTAGTTATGAATTGAATGACAGTGCAAGAAAAACAACAGAAACAGAGAGGATTGTCACAGAAGACATGGCAACATCTTCTACACCTGGGAAAACATTTCATAGGATACAAATTCCTGCTGTGTCTGATATAACCACATCAGAATCAGATATGGCATCTGTGTAAGTATTACTATATTTGATTAAATTGTATGTATATTTACTTGTTTACAAATGTTTTGGTAGATGCACATCTAAAAAGACTAAGGAATCTATGTATTACCTGGAAATCTATCATTCTATATTAGTTTAATATTTTGCAGTTGGTAAATATTGTATATTTTGTTAAAATATGGTTTGTTTTATTGGAATAATATTTTTCTTGTAAATTGTTTGTTGGCAAATGTCTTTTTTTGTTACTGATATGTTCCTCATCATGCTGTTTGTAATTTAGTTATTGGGCCTCAAAGGAGAATAGTCTTTTACTAAATGAGTCACCCCTTTAAATAAATAAATTATTATTATTATTATTATTATTATTATTATTATTATTATTATTATTATTATTATTTCTTGAAGTATCATCATTCCCATCATAATAACCAAAATAAATGATAATGCTTTATTTTGATACAAAACTAAAGATTTCCAAGTTCAACATTAGTATTTACACATTTCAAATTTTTTTCAAAGGGATTCAGTCTTTTCTGAAGTTGAAAAACTTAAGAAGGAAAGTGTAATGAGGGAAAAGTCTAAAAGTTTTTCAATCCATTTGAGAAAGTACACTAAAAAAAATAATTGTGATACATACATAAAAGGGGAATATTTGTGTTAAGTATATCAAAAAATAAACCATTATATTACATGCATGATATATGTATGTAGCTAAACTTAAAGTAATTGTATTATATATATATATATATATATATATATATATATATATATATATATATATATATATATATATATATATATATATATATATATATATATATAGTATTGTATTGGCATTTATGGATGGTATTTGTGTATGAACCAGAAAACTGCTCCCACAAAAGCTTTCTTTGCTGTGTATGAACATACAAGTAAAAAAGGTGTAATTATAATATATCTTAAATATAGAATCGATGCATAATTGAAAGAATGAAGATATAATGGTTATCATAGTAAGAAAATGAATGCATTGTATTATAAATACAAACCACACTAAGGCTTTAGTTATGGTTTGTCCGTTGAGTATACATGGAGAGGGAAAGGGGGTTTACCCAAATGCATATGCATGTGTATGGGAGTGGGTGGTCTACTGATAATGTATGTACACATATATACCTCGATAGTAATTTGTCTAATATGTAACCTGCTTGACTGGGTTCAGTTGGTGATTGAGTTTTAGTGGACAATAGACAAACTTTTTAAAGTTACGCAGCTTATTTCTTTGATGGAGCCAGACATTCAACATTGGTGGACTATCTGTTATATTAAATACATAATATTGTTAATCATTGATCTTTTCTTTGTGGATTAAATATAGGCTGTTCTACAGAATGAGGAGGGCAATCGCATGTACGCAGATGGGGTTTTAAAAAAACGTATGCATGTGTACATGGAGGGAGGGGTAAAGCTTTGCCTGATTTTTGTGCACATGCCCATTGTTGGAATCAGATTTTGTTTCTGGATTTTTTACTTTTTTGCTTGCAATCTAATTAACACCGGTCTGAGCTATACACACACAGGTGAACATTTGCAAAAGTAGGATAAATTTTGGATTGGAAGTAAAATGTTTACCCTTATGCAGATGCCGAATGATGTTTCTAGCACACCTAGGCATATATCTAAGCAAAAAAATCTTGGAAGCAGATGTATTTCGATGTATTCAAAATTAGCCCACAAATGCGTTCCCTAAGACCCATTTCAGGTGACAAGGAAAAAAAAAGAAAGGGGTGTTGAATATTCTCTGCCTGTATAATGCTACTGTACATTGGCATTTTCATCAAAACAGATTTATGGGGATTTATAAATTTTAAATAGTTCTCTACATCTGAATCTATTTATTTATTTAGTCATTTTACTTTGTTTCAGAAGTGCAGCAGAACTGGAGAATTTCCAGAAGTTTGATTTTATTGTATGCCATCAGCTTCCAGAGCTAGGAATCTGGTGGCAGCTCTTGATCATAACAATCATATTGACAGGGATGTGATCGTAAACACAGACGGAACAATAAGGTAATAAACTTTAGTCTTGTTTGTTAACGTAATAATTCATTTTTGTTAAAATATTAATGCTTTACCTGAAAGTTGATAAACCATTTGTTTGTGGTACTATTTAATCTTTTACAGAAGAAATTTTTAAAAAATAAATTTCATAAACCAATTTCGGATAGAATTAGTCTAATGTAATTAGAAAATTCTGTAAATAATCTAAAACAAATTATGATTTATGGGTAAGATACAGGTTTGCTATATTGCCATTTTCATCTGTAGCAAAATGATTTGTTACATGTAATTTTATGCAGCTTTTACTTGGACTTTTGAGAATGAAACAAATGACCTTATCAGTGAAATGTTTGCATTTTCTTGTCAGATACCAAAGGTCGTTCAACAAAAAGGGAGAGATGGTCTGCAAACCCAAAGAATGCTGATCCACAGTACCTGTATATTCCGGAAATAATTATGAAAATATTGAAAATGAGGTTATATGATAGAATTGGCATGAACCAGCCAGTTGTTTTGGACATAAATGATCCTAGGTGAATATCTGATGTATTTGCTCCAATACCACCACCGCCTACAGAAGAGATTGTTACAAAGCAGAAACCTCATTTTAAGTTAAAATGATTTAGGCCTTTTAGTCATGTTGATTATGTTCTTAAAGCTTTCAAAAGCATGCAGTTGAACAAAAAGATGTAAGACATTTTATAACTTATCATACTCATTGCATTTATACTTGTCTTATTATGTTTAGATTCAGGTAAATGCGGTGTATTTTGGCAAAAATGATGTATTAAAAAAAGCACAGCAGAAACTACACATTGTAATTCATTTAATCATACAAGAGTAACAAGATTAAAATCATGTAATTGCAAGTCGGTATTATTGCATAATAAAGTACCTTTTAATAATTTTTTTTTCTAAATGTTTTGTGTAAAATTGCAGTCAGAATGATTTCTGGCATACTTTGAAGAAGAAAAAATGTACATTGCAGCAAATGACTTCAATCCATACTCTTCATTTTGATTTCATTGCTCCCGCGAAACATTACTGTACCTATCAATAGACAACACGCTGAAGCATTAAAATTGATATGTAACTGAACTGTACCCTTTTTTCCAACAAAAACCATTGAAGAAGATGTGTTGTGCCATGTGAATGCATCCTTATTTAACTACACACTTTTTAGATTTATTACAAATATCCAGTATTAGGACTGCATATTTATGGTTTTATTATTTGCCTAAATACTAATAGCAACGATATGCATTGCTTTAAAGAGTTTGCGCATATATATATATATATATATATATATATATATATATATATATATATATATATATATATATATATGTATATGTATATGTATGTATGTATGTATGTATGTATGTATGTATGTATGTATGTCTGTTTTTTCATGAAAATGAATTACATCAGAAAACAGCATTGAGCTTAACATTTTTTCCAATTCCATAACATAGTATTGTCCCATATTTCTGACTACATTATTAAATATTTAAGCTAATTCTTCGAACACAAAATATTTAGACTTTGTTTTAATTAAATTATATATTATCCTGAATTTATTTGCCCAATTTTTTTAAGAATACAATGTAATGAGGTGGTTTATCACAGGTGCAGCGATGTCTGCCATTACAGGTAGGTTCACGTACAGTTTCAAGCTGATTTTATAAAGAAAATAATGCCGTTAATTTCTTTTTTTTAAAAAAAGAAGAACTAAATTAGTAATGATCTTCACCGATTATATTTGTTAACAACAAATTACTATTAACATACTGGTGTTGACCGTTCCAGTGGCCTAGTGGTAAGAGCATCCACCTCATATATAAGAGGTTGTGGAGGCCTTGATCCATTGCCAAGTCATACCAAAGACATAAAAATGGTATTAACAGCTGCCTCATTTGGTGCTCAGCATTAAGCGGTTAGTGTAAGGACTGGTCGTCCTACTGTCAGGATAATGTAACTGGATGGGATGTCATGCTACATGTCTGAGGCATGATGCCTCAGTGCAAGACATCACTATAAACTGCCACACTGCAAACATCATAGCAATATGACTGAAACATTGTTCAAGGTATGTTAAAAATCCAAATCACACACACTGTTAGAATTTTGAAACAATATTTGGCATATTTTTATCACTGTACAATAGGCCCAATTTCATGAACTCGAGCAGTGATATATTGCTGCAAACAGGGTTAATGGTCAGTTAGCAATTAAAACACCCCTGTGAATGTGTAAGAGTTTGTTTTACTACGTAGGCCAATTGGTATCAACACTGCATAAATACATTTTGCCTTGGGTTACAACACTGCCAGAACTTAATGGGTACATCAATATCTGTATAAAGTACAACCCAGTCATTGTACGTCTGAAAAATCAAGAGGGCAAAGTTTCTTCGCCTGGTAGCATGACCACTGCATTCCTGAATTTGATATGTATATCTGAGCCAGTTTTGCACTGTACTTAGTACATTATATATATATATATATATATATATATATATATATATATATATATATATATATATATATATATATATATATATATATATATATATATATATATATATATATATATATATATATATATATATATATATATATATATGTGTGTTTGTGTGTGTGTGTGTATGTATGTGTGTGTGTGTGTGTGTGTGTGTGTGTGTGTGTGTGTGTGTGTGTCTAGCTACCCTAATTTTAAAATAAATGCAATAGGAAACATACATGGGCGTGGAGGGTGGGCTTACTTTCAATATTTGTTTCTCTGCAGTAGTTTGTTTAGGTGATGTACTAAAATTTGGCATTGAGTAAATGGTAATCGCTTGTGTCAAAAGCATAGAAACCAAGCACAGGATATTTAAACATCAATGTAATTTTTATAGTACTGTCTAGTAGTTTGGAATGTGATGTCTGTAATCAATCTATTATACTAATGGTACACTAGTGTCTCATAGAAAAGTCTCTGGGAGACAAAGAAAAAGGAAGAACGGAGGCAGAAGTTAGACAGACAGGAGGGAATTGGACTACCAGTCCAGCGAAAGATCATACAGATGAGTAGGAACACAGGACAGGAGTAAAATCTAGTACACTAACTCAGATGATAAAATAGGCCATAATTTGGTCGAGTTAAAGACGAGTAATAGGGTTTTAATTTCAATTTCATTTGAGAGACGACTGTTATTTGATGATATTAAATTGTTGTTTATTTGACTTTCACATTTTGTGTATTCATTAATTTAACTTTCGGCACCACTCACGTGGGGGGGGGGGGGAGTTCTGAGCATTGCATCTCTCTCTCACTACTTCAATTCCTCACAAAAACAAGCCGGGGGAGGGGAGAGGTCTTTTGTAAGAATTTAAATAATATTGGGAGCACCCCATCCAACCTAAATAACACAGAAAACCTCAATATATGCCATAATTATTCTTAGATGATATCCTTCAGTTTTGTATGCCTGACTGTACTCTTGAATTCAAGTTATGTCTGTACATGCACATTTGTACTTATATAAGTTTAGTACATTTCATAATATATAACAGTTAGTTTTACATTGTATGCAGTTGTGTACATTCTTTTAGGTATTCATTTAAAGGGTATAATTATTTCTATAGTTAATGAACATTTTAAAAAAAAACTGAAAATTTGATGCTTTTAATTCGTGTCAAGTATATCTGATTTAGTTGTAATAAGACGGCTGATGATGCACCTGTGTGATATAAGCATTCAAGGTTGCTTTTGATGAAATAGTATTTTAGTCTTAAAAACTTATTATGTTTCCAGAACTATTTTGTTTCAAATGTAATGCAATTAATGAGCAGTATACGGATAGAATAGTATTCTAGTGTTTGTAGTTCTGTTGATATTTACAAGCCAATCTGTTTTCATGAAACACTGCAACAAGTTTTGCTTTCTCAACTCAATATGAATATGCGTTATTTATCATTTAACTTAATGCGTTACTGTATATGCACGATTAAAATCATATTCACCGGTGTACTTTTGCTCTTTACATCCTTTGCATCCCAAGACAATGCTAGTCAACTTCAATTCATAATATATTTTTAATAAATAGTCTCCTCACAGTTGTTTTCAAAACATAGCCATACATATAATCATTCTTTAGTGGGTAGGTAGCTAAGAAATGCATACTACAAAATAAATGCTTTATACAACTTAAAATCAACATAAATTATATTATTCACACATCATATCATTGGATAGATCATAGTCTTCCTTGAGTAAAGCAATGGTACTGGCCAAAATTATGTATCCATTATATGCCATACACAACAGCTTGGAATGACATGTCTGTAGCCAGTACTTAGGTATCCGTTAAGTCTATAAAATAAGCTACCTATTAGCAGTATGCCTTTCCCCCCGGTTGTAATCATTATCTTCCTCTGCTGCTAGGGCATCTTGCATGTACCTCTGTGCAACAAGGAGCACGACTTCTTCTGAAACAACCAGGTCAAAGTCCTGCAGACATTTTTTTCAAATTGTCAGTAAAAAATATTCCAAATAAAATAAATGCATTAAATGTTATGTTGGAAAATAATAATGTTTGTGTTATGCAATGAAGTAGACGTTTAAATATACAAACAAATGCGCACATCACAATGATCACATCGACTATCGGATACGTGAGCGTGAGGTGGTAATGCAAATGCACAAGAAAAATACAAATTATCATATTTTTAGTTGGTTTATCTTACAACGTAACACAATCTCACAAACACGACAAGTAAACATTTTCAAGAATGGCCCTTTAAAGGAACCTCTTATTGTCAGGATTTTCCATCATATTTGTTGACGAGCGTCACGTGACACTGCGACTTCGGATTATATCGGTAAATTCCGTTTCTGCATAATTAATTAGCAATCCGTACAGAAAATCGTTATATTTTCATTGATTAAACTTACAGATGTACATTTTTCTAAACTGAATGACCTGTAATTACTCATTATTTATACTATACTTTTCATAATATCATGGATTTGCAAGAATAAAAAAGTCAAAATCTTAGAAATGTATTTCTATTATGTGATTGATGATTTCCAAACTACACACAGTACACTGCTTTCCCAAAAAATCTGTGCATGACTTGTTATTTTTAAAAATTACTATTCTTCAGGTTTGCAAACTGTTTTTGGCTTCTTATTATTGTTTGTTTCAAGTAGCAACATAAATAGCAAATGTTACATGTATGTCGTACTACTTAAAATCAACCCAATTATGGAAGCAACTTGATTTGGGTATTTTTTCCCCTTGAAATTCTATCCCAAACTTTGGTACATTTTCAGCATAAAGAATTTAGTAATATAAATATTTGTAAACAAAGCCATGTTCAGAACATGCGCTCGAAAAAAGAACTTGGAAATAAATAGCAAATGTATACACACCCTGTAAGTCATGTAGATATTTACGATGAATCTGCAAGTTATCTGTAGCAATAAGGCGGTTTTAGATATTAAATGTTCATTTTAGTAGAAACACATTTTTTGCATCAGAAAATAAAATAGTAATTAATAATAATAATAATAATAATAATAATAATAATAATAATAATAATAGTAAATCAATCAATAGTAAGTGTAGTAGTTAATGTTGTTCGTATTTTTGTAGTAGTAATAGTGGTAGTAGCAGTAGCAACAGTGATTATCAAAGAAACTAGCAAAATATCATTGGTTGGTGCATGCAACAATGTGAATTATCATTTCAAAAATTTCATAATTTTTTTGTTTATTTGTCAATTTAATATTTTTCGTTGCCAACTGATGACCGAATAACTTGTTTATATAACCTCATATAATCTGTCTATAAATTATTTGTGATATTAATCTTTAATTTGAACATTACATACATTTAATATTGTATAGCTGACAATTTTAAAATGCTGACATAAATATAAACCTGACTCCAATTTCACCAGCAAGTTTTATATTTAAGTCTCGTCTCAACACCTACGACAAAGTCATGTCATTCGACATATGACTAGTTGATTTTAACTGAGACATTAATTTCTGTTCATCAGGTACATTCTTTGCAGACTTTAATTTCAGTCAGTCAGTTTATTTGTTTCTAGACTTAAATACAAGTTGAGCAATTTCCGATTTTCAAAGTTTACATTCATAACGTCGATACTAAATACTTGTTCAAAGCACAATTTTAATTTAAGAAATGATAAAATGTGCAGTTATGCATTTTTGCAGTTCGTACTCATACTGATGTAGAAAATAATAATGATGAAAACAGCTAAAATAAAAGTAAAGGAGATAGCTCCATGTAATTGATTTTTGATCAATTAATTATTGTTGATAATAAGGGTCACATAGTGTGAGGCTGATGTGGACGAGTCGTACCATTTCATCTTTTCATGGGTCTTCTCTGATGTACGGGTGACTTTTGCGATCACACCATCATTTTCTCCAATTTTTCCGATGTCTTCGTGTACTCCACATTCTGCACTGGCAGCTGTTCCTTGGTTTGGGATGTCCTGACAACCAGACAATCGTACACGATTTGTTCTTCGGTTCATATCATCACGTCATTGTTTTGTTCGACTATCGTCGCATGTTAGGGGGTTTAGCGCGTGGGTTTGATCAATGATGCAAACATTTGTTAGAAACCCACAATAAGGTTTTCTTATACGATCCGTTGCGAATGAACATAACGGGCGTTTATATGGTTATGGAGAAGTTCCTTGTATTCGCGGACAAATTTGTCGCTCTTCATATTTAGTTAGGCATGACATCGGAATTCGTCATTGCCTAAGTTTATTGTGGTTGTTAAACTGGCTTGTTCAAACTCTACTAGTGAGGTAACTGTTAGTACCATTTTAATACGTCTTTGGTATGACTCGGCCGGGGTTCGAACCCACGACTTCCAGCATCTGAAGCGGATGATCATACCACTAGGCCACGGGAGTGGTGCATTTCGCAAAGGTAAGCAGATTCTATATCTGTATTCTTTGGAGAGTTTGAAGTCAGAAACCTTACTAAACCAGTATAGCAGAAAGCTATTGACCCTTTTGGATGTGGCAACAAATGATATTCAATGTGAACGCAAGCTATTTGCCCTAGTGATAATTTTTTTTAATAAATATTGTGTACTAAATAACTTGGTTCAATTAACAGTAGTTGCTATCATGATATCGTGGACCGGAATGATATTCCTGTACGCAAACACGCTTCCATCTAGCACCATTGGACAAACAGGCGCAATAATATGTGCGATATTATTTGCAACTCATTTCAAGAGACGTGTAGTTTTCTCTGGAATTTACACCAATACCACGTCTGAGGTAATTTTAACTTTGACTATATCATTAAATGAAGAAAAAACATTCAAACTATGACGATTGTTTTTATTGGTACGTAACGAATATTTTTTAACAAAGCCATCTTTTATAACATTCATGTTTGGCAGTTTTATGAAATCAATTGATCCGTCCAAAATCCCATTTAATTATTCCTTCTCCCCATTAGAAACGAGAATTTTTTTGAAAAAGCATTGATCATTAAAGTTGAATGAATTGAGCATTAAGATTTGATTACATTTCAAAAGGAGAAATTTTTGTGAAGGGTCACTTTGACCTATTCTTTTTCATTTTCCATATCAGTGTTAAAACTTCAAAGGGGCCAGTGATCCGATTAAATGAAATGGACCGGATATCTTAAAACGGTTTTGAGAAAGAAAATGCTGAACTTCCGATCCATGTCAAATAGTCATTCTTCAAAGGGAAAAGTTATATAACGTAATTCAGAGATTCTAACTGACCAAAGAATGTTTGTCTTAGGAATTTTTTTAGAAACCACTGCTTATGATTGGCCAGAGTGACATTAAGGTGTACACCTTGGATGTAATGTGAATTTAAAGTGACAACCTTGATAGAAATTCGTTAGTCCGATATTTTCTGAGAGAGAGAAGTTTGGCTCCGAGCAGCGGCGTCGCTAGGGTTGGTGTCACCCAGTGCGGTAAACTCATGGTGTCACCCTTCCAGACTTCCACCAAGGATTTCTTCTTCTTAAAATAAGTCTACAGTATAAAAATGACAAGAACACAAACAAATTAATTGAAGGTCAGAAATGCGTTGATTTTCTAGATAATGTAGCTAAATCCAATAAAATAACCAACTAACTTAGAGGGGAGAAGTTACAGATGGCTAGCTATGTTTTCTAAAAGAATAGTCATATTTTACTGCGAACATGCTTCATATCAGTTTCAAGAACAACGCAAGATCGAAACAATTATAGCTGAAACATTGAAACCTCAGCAGTAAGTGAAGAAATTCGACAGGGGCCAATTTACGACACTATTCCTGCCACCTTAGCAACTTTCGAAATTATCACAATGACCCTTTTGTCCTAGCCACATTTGTCATTTTAGCCAATCCGTAAAAAAAGGCTATATAAAGAGGTAAACAGAGATACGAACACATACAATTATAAACATATTCAAGTAATAATGCTGTCAAATCTTCCCAAATAAGAAATAATGAAACGACAATCTTATTAAATCAGATCTCCTAGGTGAAGATCTGACAGCGACCGCTTAGAAGTCATGTGCTGGTGAACTTTGAATTAGCCAATGGAAATGCAGCTTTAAAAAATCTGAAAATGAATAAAATCGTTAGCAACACACTGATGCAATTCAACCACACTGATCAGTCTCCCAAACGCAAAGATATAAGATTTCATCTGTTTGGCTAATAAAATTAACGATTATGATAATAACGTAACCGACTGTCATTTAGTGCTTCATCATTCCTTTCGGGGAATAGTTTAGCTATGTATTTTGAGTAATCAAAAGTACCACAGTATCTAGTATGAAACCTTTTCAACAACCGAATATACATATCTTTATCAGATATGTATTTGTCTTGTCAGAACATATCTAAAAATAACATATTGTGATAACTAGGTGAAGGAGGTTTTGATGCAACACTAGACACAAAAACATTAAGAACGATTTAAGCAAAACTGATGACTGCAAGGACGACAATAATCAGAAAAGCAATCCTAGTAAAAAAAATAATATCTTGGCCAAAGCAGCATGAAAACAGCAAAAGTAGCGGTACCGGACCAAAATAAAAATAGGATCTAAAAGATGAGCTAATATTCATGCAGGATACAATATTTCTGATAGATACCCCTGAACAATAATACTAATGAAATGTTTTCTTATAATTTGCCAATAATAGATACATATGATATAAGAAAATCTCTCGCAAAATGTATCCTTAAATTTTTCTGTTTTATCGACACAAGAAAATAAAAACATCTGTATAGGCCTTCGATTATAATATCTAAAATATCATCACGTTCTTGTTCCTTTTTTGTCGTTCTTTTTTTGTCTGACTACAGTTTTCTATTTCTGATACGAAGTGTGAACATGACCCCTAAGCGGTCAGATCTTCACTTTGGCCAGTGGAGATCTCCTTTTAAGCAGATTATCATTTCAACCTATCTCATTTTGGGAAGGTTTGACAGCACTATTACTTGAATATATTTGTAATTACATCATTTCGTATCTAAGTGTACCTGCTTGCGAAACTTTCTTATCATTTATTCGTTGTTGAGAGGATCATGATAAAATGCAACAATGATTAAACATTGAGGTGTAATCCTATGCTGTTCTTTCATCCGAAAAATATATTGTTAAAGTTTATACACGGTTTATTATATTTCCGCTGTCTAGACCTTAGCCACAGTATTGTAGCTTACTGTTAAATTACTTTACGACGTCAATCAAAATCGGACGTTAATCTTGATTGAAATTATTTCATTATCATTCTCCATTCTAATTAGCACAACAGATCTAAAATGGTGTAAACCGAAACGTTGTTAGTGACATCTTAGTGGGAGATATCTTTGATAGTTTCAGTGTGTCTAACAAGATCTATGGTCCGCAATTGAAGGCTTCTTTTAGTGTAAACGGTTTGAGAGTGACTTTTTCACACATGAACTGTTTTATCTCTGTCAGGAACAAAGGCCACGTGTCAAGATAATCTTGTTCTGTCACTTGAAATATACGTATCAACATTCTCGACACAAACGTATGAATTATGTAGATGCAGCGATAATCGAACTTACGAGCTTGAGATCTGTCACCGTATGAAAGACGACGAAAATACATTGTTAGGCAAAGATTGGTATCACAGTACACAGTACACAAACAAATAATGTCAACACAAAATGTATTGGTTTAATGGAGAAAATAAATTTCCATATTGAAACTGACTTGTAAGCAGGTTTAATCTTACTTATAGGATATATATCTCTTTACTTTTTATGGTGATGTTTACCAATTTATTCAACGTGTGTATTTAATGCGCTTGTCCTTGGATGAAAGGACGTTAAGTGTATAGACTTATGTCATTCAAAAATTTAAACAAATCTGCAACGTGAAAAGAACTTGTGGAATTAAAAAGGCGCGTAAGTGTCCCACGATGTAACAAAATGAGAAATCTAAGTTTTTAAAATGAAAAATTAATTAGTATATGTATTCTTCGTTAATCAAATATTCACTTATGAGGACTTTAAACAGTAACTAAAACACTTTTCAAGTCATTCCATTTTGTTAATAAATTAAATGGCATTACATCTTTATCAGTATTTATATAATGTAAATGTAATGTGTGTGATAGGTAAAACCATATACCATCCGATATTCAAGTCATATGTTTCTATTTTAATATTTATAATGTTACTGGTTTATTTCAAATCTTAAAAATTGTCAATTCTTTAAGAAACATTCTTTCCCTTTAAATATATAGTACAATTTTACTATTTTAACAATTATTTAGTAGAATTAAACAGTATAACGATATATTTGCGAATTTTAACAAATTTCGTGTCATTATCTCACACACTTTCTTCTAGACTCCATATTACACATTTATTCCCGGTAAGTAATAAGAAATGTCTCTTGCTTACAAAATTACTGGAACAGATTTGAAATGAATGTAAGATAGTGTGTATTAATGCGATACAGGACACAAAATGTCAGACTGGTTACATTTCAATGCTTAATTCACTGTATAAATATCTTATTCTGAAGAAAGAAAAAAAAGAAAATGCCCGCACAATTATGCTTTAAACATTAAGGCATTGCAAACGGTCAACAAAATGTTTCTCTGCGACCATCAACAACATCACAACTTATGAGGCGAGGGAAGTTTATCTGAACAGTTCCCTCGGTGTAATACTTCTAAAGATATTATATTTTTATACTATAGTTATATTGATACTATATTTTTATTGATACTATATTTCTACTGATACTATATTTCTATCGATACTATATTTCTATCGATACTATATTTTAATATATAATATGTTTCTATATATACTATGTTTCGATTGATGCCTTACTTTTATTGATACTATATTAATACTGATACTATATTTCTACAGAAAACATTTCTATAGATATTATATTTCGATTTGTACTATATTTATACAGATACCATATTTCTAGTACCGGTAATGCTATTTCTATTGATGATATATCTCGATTGATACTATATTTCTGACGATACTATATTTCGATCGGTAATATATTTTTGTTGAAACCATATTTCTATAGATACTATATCTCAATTGATACGATATTTCTATTGATAGTATATTTCTATTACACTATATTTCTATTCAAACTATTATAGATTGATACTATATTTCTATTTATACCACATTTCTATAGATAATCTATTTTTAAGCTGCCTATAAACAGTATTAACTAATAAATGTTTCCCGAGAGTTTGCCAATAATAGCAATAAAAGCTTTCGCCAAAGTTTCGTTAAATCTTCTATTGAATGGACGTAAGAAAATAATGACATTTATATTGCCTTCGTTTATAATATAGAAACTCTTTGCACGTTATTCTTGTTCTGTTATGACATTTTGTCTGTTTGACTAAATTGTCAGCACATTTTTCTAAGTCTGATACGTAGAGTGTTGCTGATGACGCCACGACCTGTATAACTGGCAATACTGCTATAATAAAGGTTGAAATTATTCGGTAATTGATACGTCGTTAAGCCCCACATCAGCAAAACACTACTTACGTTTCTCATTTTGTTACCTGAAATCAACGCATTGCATCACAAGAACATGTGTATCATAATGTGTGCTGACTGATTAGATAATTGGAATTCAAAACATTATTAGTTTACACGTTACGTATGATATTAATATTGTCATAGATTTGTTGACTATATTTTTTTTAAAAGTGTCGGCTCTCAGTTCCTAATACAATCTATAGGTTATCAGTGAGAGAAAGCAACAAGTGAAACAGACGCTAGCACGATAATGTATGAATAAATGAATAATTTGTCAGGTCACAAAATAGCAAACATACTACCCATCTTTTCATCAAAACAAGTGACTATACAGTCGTCTAATGCTCTCCACGCAAATAAGTTTTGCAGTAATTGTAGAAGTTGGAAATATTATGGATTTCAAATTATACAAAACTCAAAAACACATTCATTTGTATTCGACTATCAAGTTTTGTAACTGTAAGAGATGGTTCACATTTCATGCATATTGAAATCGCTGAAAAGGGTCTGACATGATTGGTATTGTGTACTTCAACGCTGTGAGAAAAAGTCGCTGTGCAATGATTAGCGAAAGTTTTGTCACGTCAAAGATTTGACATTGACTTCAGATGATAATGATGACCCTTACTCCATAAAGGGTATTTAATTCTCTATTGATAACCAGGTGAAGGAGGTTTTGATACAATACACACACCAAAATAACAAGAACGATTTAAGCAAAACTGATGACTGCAAGGACGAAAAGAACGACGATAATCATAAAAACAATCCATGTAAACATAATATATTGGCACAGCAGCATGAAAACAGCAAAAGTAGTGGTACGGGACCAAGATAAAAATAGGATCTAAAAGATGAGCTAATGTTCATGCAGGATACCATATTTCTGTCAGATGTCTCAGAGCATTAATAGTAAAGAAATATTTTCGTAATATTTGCCAATAATAGATATATGTGATATAAGACAAGTTCTCACAAAATATATCCATTAATTTTCTATTTTATCGACACAAAAAAAACACATCTGTATAGGCCTTCTATTATAATATCGAAAATGTCATCACGTTCTTGTTCCCTTTTTGTCGTGCTTTTTTGTCTGACTGTATTACGGGTACATTTTTCTATTTCTGATACATATTGTGTTATTGATAATGTTCATATATATATATATATATATATATATATATATATATATATATATATATATATATATATATATATATATATATATATATATATATATATATATATATATATATATATATATATATTGGCATGAACGTTGTAATAAAGGCTGAAAGTTGAAAATAGAACGAATCTTGTGGATTACCAAATTATATGAAACCCATCATCGCGTTCATATGTTTTCGACAAACAAGCGTTTTAACTGTAAGATTGGGTTTATATTTTATGCATAGTTACGTAGTTGAAAACGCCTGTCAAGATTGGTATCGAATACAAATCTACCTGTAAGATGAAATCACGTCAAAGATTTGACATTGACTGCAGATGACTATGATGACCCTTGCTCCAATAAGGGGTTTAATTGTAAGTAAGAAAGAATGAAACTGGAGTAATATTTGACAATACTAATACGCAAGCATGTAAGTATACACGTGTGATCATAGTTCACAGAGATTACTTATATTATAACAATGAAGGACCATGGTACAATACATTTTGGCACTAAGTGTTTCAAGTATTGACGTATTGACTGACTTTTGAAGGAGGTTTTTGTGCACTAAGAAATTTATTCTTGCATTTTACGGACAAAATTGTACACAGATTACCAACTGTCAAGTATTGCTTCATCATTGCTTTCGTAAATTTATTTTACTGTCACATTAGTTTTTTTCTTTCATAAAAATGCGAAACCTTTCAATATTTATTATGTATCTGTTTATCAGATATTTTAATATCAGCATGTTGATAGAGATGTGATAGAGTATTTGATATAACACGAACCCCAAAACAGGACGAAAGATTTAAGTAAATAAAATTACTTTTAAGAAGAAAAGGAAGGAATTAGTCAGAATAGCAGCCCGAGCAATACACAAATAGTGATGACCACAGCATGAGAAACAACAAAAACAGTGATACCGGATGAAATAAAAAAAAAAAAAAGCGACCTAATTTGTACATTAAAAGAGGCTCCAATGGGGACTTGATATGGGAATGACAGTATTATGTTGACAGTTATTTACAGCAGGATTGGAATTATTTTTTGCTTGAACTTTACAAGTGAGGCTATAGTTCTTCCCTCTTGAGGAAAAAGTAGTGCCAGCCTCGTTTGAGAGGATGATGATACTGGTTCCCAAAACGAAAATATCGTTTTGCACTTCTGGGAAAGGAAGGTATGCTTCACGCTCTTTCATGTGTTAAAACGTATAATGATGTGTTATACCGAAATAAATCTACCTAAATTTCCACATTAGTATTGAATTTCTGACATTTTCACAGTGTGTTAACAAACTAAAGCTAATTCCCTTGCGTAATTGAAAACATAACACCATTATGTATCATGTGATATGATAACGAGTAGGGCGTAATTATTTCTACTCCGGAGACAGATGAGTTTAAGAACAATCTTTTATACCTCGTATGAGCTACCTATTCAGTCAAAGGACGGCGTTGAGGTGTACTAATAAGGACATGTTTAGTTGTACACAATGATGTAAGAAATGTGCAAATTGGTGATCAAAAGATCGCATTTCATTAATAAACAGATCTATCAATAAACTCTGTGTGTGTGTGTGTGTCTGTGTGTGTCTGTGTGTGATTTGCATTATTAACGTATGTTTAACAATTTTAAGCCATATCGCTACGATGTCTACTACACAATAATGTAAGAAATGTGCAAATTGGTGGTCAAAAGGTCGCATATCATTAATAAACAGTTATATCAATAAACTCTTTGTGTGTGTGTGTGTGTGTGTGTGTGTGTGTGTGTGTGTGTGTGATTTGCATTATTAACGTATGTTTAACAATTTTAGGCCATATCGCTAAGTGACACATTATACTGATGTTTAACACTGGGCAATCATGCACAGACATGTAGCATAATGTCCAACCCAGTCACATTATCCTGACACCAGGCCGACTAGTCCTAACACTAACCTCATAATGCTGAGCGCCAAGCGATGCAGCTGTTAGTTTTTAGTATGACGCAGCCGGGATTCATACCTGGGACCTCCCGCAATCTAGACGGACGGTATCTATCAATAAACGAACACACTGCTTACTTATTATAAAAAAGCTCTTGTTTGATTTAAGGTCCCCAAGCCGTTTTTAGCTTTCATTGAGCACGCACTTCTTTATTTTTAAACATATTCGGTATAGAGTACGTATTTTTCTGAAGCAAGGCACGATACCTTTATAAGAAAGGTTTTCGTAGAAAAGATGTTTTCGTGACAAAGCTTTCAATAAATCAGAAAACAGTTTTGCGCTGTGTAAAACTGAGAATACCAAACATATATTTTGGTATGATTGTCCGACATGAGCTTTGTAATATTATTTTGTATATGGCTTGTATATAATATAATATTACTATTAAACGTCCATATTATAGCTATAATATTCTTTATAAATATTTCTCTTTAAATTTGTTTAACTGTACAGTCTAAAGTTACCAATTTTTAAGTATAATTTTTTAAGGTATATCTTTAAAAGTTTTTTTCCCTGTCATCCACACATCATGCACTTCTTTATTCATAAGAGATTGTATAGCCATGTATATAATACTCGCCCAAATTCTCCATATTGTACCCGAGCTTACAGCCATGATTTTATATTCCATTTTAAAACGTAAACTGAGACCAGAATTTCACCCAGTCACCTGGTACGTATATTTAGAAATTATGTTTTAATATATCTCGTTGTTTGGGTGATTCTATTAATTTAGTTTAAGTTGTTTTCTTTTTTATTAATATATATTTGAGGTTTTCGATTCATTGTGAGTCCAAAGTAGTAAATATAAATTGCAGATTTTCGAGTCATCGCGAGTCCAAAGTAGTAAATATAAATTGCAACCCAAGGATGATTTCTATTAATATCCATATTATTTACCCTCTTCATAGTATTTGCTGTTCTTTTATAATGGAAGTGTGGGTCATTCAGCCTCGCCCCGCGCCCCTTCCAACGTCCAAAGTAGTAAATATAAATTGCAGATTTTCGAGTCTAAAGTAGTAAATATAAATTCAAGGTTTTCGATTCATTGCGACTCTCCCCGCGCCCCTTCAATCTGATTTTATATTAATAATCCTTAGGAATTATCTATTATTGCTATGGAACAGCCTGTCTTACCGGACGTTAAATATAGTAAGTATCTATTATTGCTATGGAACAGCCTGTCTTACCGGACATTACATATAGTAATTATCTATTATAGCTATGGAACAGCCTGTCTTACCGGACGTTACATATAGTAATTATCTATTATAGCTATGGAACAGCCTGTCCTACCGGACGTTAAATATAGTAATTATCTATTATAGCTATGGAACAGCCTGTCTTACCGGACGTTACATATAGTAATTATCTATTATAGCTATGGAACAGCCTGTTTTAACCGACGTTAAATATAGTAATTATCTATCATAGCTATGGAACAGTCTCTCTTGGTGGACATCAAATATTGTAATTACACATTATTGCTCCATTGCTTTGGACATTTAAGTTGATATTTTGTATAATATTTTGACACAATTACGAAAGAGTTTCTTTCCAAAACCATATTTAGATAATATACTATGTCAGTAAAATTATGTTCGACATTACCAAAGTTTCTTTTCTTCTAGAATTAGCGTCCTTTCTTCCTCCCCAGCCCGTTTTCGAAACATCTACTGCACTTACCCTGGGTAATGTGTTATTAATTATATTCCTTTCTCCATCGTCACAACTTTCATCCCCCATTCTTTTATGTATAAGAACTAACACGCTTTCTCTTATGGTCGGTGTCATTTCATTATGTAACATGATGTTATTTTCTACTTATTCTAAAACAGGTATTAATAGTTCTTGAAACGTTAAGTCAGATGTAATTTCATCTGATCCTGGAGATGTGCCCTTTGTAATTGCTGACTTGCTTTTTGTATTTCGTTGTATGTGATTTTGTTTTCATAAGTTGTTGCAGAGTTTTGCGTATTTTTTTTTTAATGGCTTTCAACTTTTTTTACCCCTCCATTTCCTTTGTCTTTGTTTAGATGTGCAGAATCTGCATGTGGTATTTTGTATTTCCTTTTCTAACCCCTCCCATTCCTCTAAAATGTTTCAATCTATTTAATTTTGAACTTTGTTTAGCAGTACAGTAATCAATCTTCTGTATTATCGGTTGTCAAGTTTTGAATTTTTAAATTTCCACGTTCCTTATACCCATTTGATTTTTTTTTCTTCCCATTTTTATATTTATATCTACAATGCTGCGATCTAAGATTTCTGCATTATAGTTTCGCAATTACTTATATGTTTTTATTCGAGATTCAGTTATATAAGACTTATCAATACTGCTAGCCTGGCTTGCATTATATTCATGTGTATATTCTTTTTTATATAAAGAATTTCCTATATACGCATCTAAGTTTATTTTCCTTTATAAACTTACAATTTCGTTTCTTAATAAGTTTTCATCTCCGTGCTTCTATCTTTTGCTGTTTCAATCCATTTCAAATCTCTAACAATAATTAGATTTTCCAGTGCAATTTTGTATATATTCAGTCAACTTTAAAAAAAAAATTATTCTTATATTTTTCATAGTTTGATGAGAATCATACGTTTATCAGGTGCCGTCCGTTTATTTCTATGTAGTTCATCCTTCCGCTAAACTTTTCATATGGAGCTTTGCGCGTGTAAAATACGATAACTTATTCAACAACTGCAAAACAATGGTAGGTAAGAGACTCAGCAGAGTTCCGTCGATTGGTGGTTCTGTCCAGTGTTTTTCCCAGAGTTCAACTTCCATCAGTTAAACTGGCTGCCATATGTAACCTATCACGTGATGAACAAAGGCGTTTAAACCCACGATAACAAAACAAAAAAAAAAACAAAAAAAAAAACAACAAAAAAAACCAACATAAATTACACAGAAAGAGCTTGTTGGCTACGTCCAGATGCATATGTCTACCGCTATATTCCATCCTTGTATAGCCGAGAGACATATACCATTTTGTTTTTACTTTTGTCCCCCTGTATGCATGTATCAATTATGTATGAGAAAGTGGGTATGAAGGGATACTGCGACTTGATATAAAAGTTTCAGTACGGAGGTTAAGTGGCTTGAAATGATTTATACAAATCATGATAAAATACTTGATGTTTAATTTCCACACTATCGTATATCCTGTCTTAATCCGATGAAAATGGGACGATTGCATGTCAGTATTGATATCGTCATCATCCATCTTCCACATCGGATAGATATCACCATCACATTATTATTTCAGAAACAATTTAAACATCGAGATAGTGTTTTAAATTACAATATCTACTCCATTCCTCTTTTGGATCGGAAATTATCTCTGTCAATTTTGCTGTCCTGGTTCGAGGATCTGAAAAATGTAACTTTCGTTATAATTCATGTTGAAAATATTACACAATGATTATTAGGCCACACAGATCGCCTTGACAGTGTTTATGTTCATTGTCATTCTGTTAAAGGCTGATATGTAAATGATTTTACTCCAGCAATCTGGATTTGTTGTTGCAAGGTCTATCCACGTGTCAGTCTGAATTTGCGAACCGTTCAAATCCAGCCTTATCTACCAGAACGTAAAGGAATAATTGATGATTAAATCGAAATACGAGACCCCCATGCGCTTCATAGATCAGATAAAACACTCACTAAAATAGTCCGCATTTGCAAATCAAAACAATATGGCTTACGTTTAAAGAGACACTGTTTCATTGGGTAGTAGTGTTAGTCCGGGATTCATTGTTGTTCGTCTAATCTCTTCGGGGAAATCAGGATCCGTACATTTGATAAGAATTGGGAGGACAGGCGCCAAGCTATTTTTGACATCTGCATGTCATATAATGAATGACAAATAGGTCACTGTTGATACTCTCACATAATGTCGTAAACTGCTTTACAGCTGCCGTAGATTTCCAAATGCGAAAACCATTTTAATGATTTCTTAAATATAATTGTCTTTGTATGTATGCATGTCTGTCTGTCTGTCTGTCTGTCTGTCTGTCTGTATGTATGTATGTATGTATGTATGTATGTATGTATGTATGTATGTATGTATGTATGTATGTATGAATAGAAAATAATATATTAAAAGATGTTACTAAAAAAATTAAAACAATAAAAGAATATATATTATGCTTTCCACTTGGTCTTGCAATAGAAGTAATCCGAATGAGGGTTAATACTTATTTTATTTTTCCAAATGAATTATGATTTCTTTATATTTGGATTTATCTAGCATTAATTTTAGCACACTAAGGGTAGAATTGAGACCCCGTCATAATTTTCTCACACTAAAGGTAGAATTCAGACCCGTTATGACGTACCTTTTAATTATTAAATATTATGTTTTGTGCTATATCTGATAATTTAGATTCTATGGTTAACGAGATATTGTACAAAATATAGGTAAATGACAACTTCGGCAGTTTCCGTGCCTGGAGTTCGTGAGACATGACTGGAGTAATCACCCTTTTTTACTGTTGGCGAGCATGAACTACCTCTGAATAGTGTTTTGTTTCCCTTTTTTTTGTGGGATTATTATTATTATTATTATTATTATTATTATTATTATTATTATTATTATTATTATCAAATTTTATTATTAATTCCTTTGCCAAAAGCTTTCGAGCTTTCTCCATTTCTAGTTTTAGATCCGATTTAATGACGCTCTGTTCCACATTATTTTTTTTAAATCAAGACGTTATATGTCCTCCTTCTCTCTCTCTCCCTCTCTCTCTCTCTCTCTCTCTCTCTCTCTCTCTCTCTCTCTCTCTCTCTCTCTCTCTCTCCGTGTTAAATTCACTTACTTATCACGTTTATTTAGTTATACCCACCCATTTATATTTACTTTAGAAAATATTGTGCACATTTCCCTCGGTGAATGAGTTTGGAAGGAATCGTGTAATCGATAGTGAATGGTAATTTAAGTAGTGTAAAAGTGAAGCTAACTAAACGTCACTAATTGTTTTAAATTTCACTAATTATTGCTGCATGTTAATATTTGTTGCTAAACGTAACGAACAAATTGTCACTAATTGGACGTCTTCAAATCTCGCTCTCTCTTACAGAATGCAACTAACTGTTAACGAAAGCAGAGAAATAGTACTCGTGCCATACGAAACCTATCACCGCCATTTCTACAGTCAAAACCATTACTGTCAACGTAAACATCAGTGCAACAAACCTGATCAAATTTACATTTATTTTTCGTTGTACTTCAGTGACAGTGCCACGATTTTCTCAAGAGGACATTCTGCTGTCTCTGATACCTTCGTCGCAGATAATAAATCTTCCAACCCGCCATTGTAACATACATAGAAATTTATTTCTTACTCAGGCCGAACAAAATTGCCGTCATCAATTATATATGTTCTTTCTGTCAATAGCACGATACATTTTCTGCCCGTGGTACATATTCAATACAATTTTACTCCGGTTATCTGCACAATGTATAGTCATGATCATTTATTGCTAGTACACTGCTGTAGCGCTTCAAATAAGCCGACGATTAAACCGGTAAATGCGACTTAGTAAATGATGGACATGTAAAGGACGCCATAGGTGGTATATACATATATATCCACGCCCACTAGGGAGCAATAGCGTGGGAAAAATCACAGTAAACCACGGGAAACATTGCTCTAAACCGTTCGGGTTTGCATGATTTCAAACCAACAAATGGGTGGTTGGAAAGATGGAAAATGCGCAACGGAATTCAATTTAAACGACAACACGGCAAAAAACAGGATGCAGACGACTTTGGAGCTGAACGCTTTTTCTTCGGGAGATGACCCATCAATGTCTGACAGTAGTTTTCGAATAACAAGCGATCTATAGAATTTCTTGAAATTTGCTATAATTCCTTGATCCATTGGTTGAATCAGTGAGGTTGTGTTCGGAGGAAATAAAACAACTAAATATTTAAGTAAAAGTTGAAAGAGTTAACTCTAATCATTGTTTAAATTTATTCTTCACATATATTCGTGCCGTGCTGATTTAAAACTGTACTGTACTGTACTTCGGTTAACTGCACACTTCGGTTAACTGCACAGTCTCGTGACGGATCCGAGGCTGTGCAGTTAATCGGAGTCGACCGTACACCGCTATAAATTGTTCCCTCTGAGTTGTCAACCTCCACATTACAAAAATAACGCTCCTGCTTTGTATTTCCATGTCATGACTAAGTATTTGAAAACTGATATTATCCCGTTTACATAATTCTTTTGATGCGTTTCAATAGAGTTTTGTTATTTCAATCTCAAGGAATGAATTTGAGAAACAAATCGATTGGTACCCTTTATCTTGTATCCATCAAAAGGGTACATGATTAAAGTTTTAATTTTGTTCTAAAATCTTCATTTAAAAAAAAATCTCAAATCATAAGTCCGTATATATACCTCCACACGTATAGTTGGATTCACAAAACTGTAATGTTGTGTTGAACAGCCCTATTGTCTTGAACATGACTGGGATAACGTGAGCTATCGATTACTTTTGTTTCGAGTTTTATCCAAATATTTTTCATCAAAAGCTTTTTGTCAATCTGTATAATGTCTGCCTTTTCAATAATCTTTTGCAAAACAAAAAGATTTAATCCCAAACAATATATTATTCCTAAAAGTCAGTATCAATGTCGAAGTCTAAATTTTAGATCGTACTTAGGACTTATCATTACTAATGCTTGAATATTCTCTTATTCAGAGCACTTATCTTGTGTTAACGATAAGTCATTTCATTTTCTATTTTGTATACGTTAATCTCTATCACGAGCACATGCTATTCACTTAGCACAGATTTATTTGTATCATCAAAATCTCATGTAACTCATCGTTTTCCTCTCTTTTCTTGTTAGAACAAACATCAATATCTGGTTACCTTTCATGTAATATTAAGACTTCAGACAAAGTTTATGTTTTTGATTGGTTCACCTTAATGTAATTAATGTAATATTAAGACTTCAGACAAAGTTTATGTTTTTGATTGGTTCACCTTAATGTAATTAATGTAATATTAAGACTTCAGACAAAGTTTATGTTTTTGATTGGTTCACCTTAATGTAATTAATGTAATATTAAGACTTCAGACAAAGTTTATGTTTTTGATTGGTTCACCTTAATGTAATTAATGTAATATTAAGACTTCAGACAAAGTTTATGTTTTTGATTGGTTCACCTTAATGTAATTAATGTAATATTAAGACTTCAGACAAAGTTTATGTTTTTGATTGGTTCACCTTAATGTAATTAATGTAATATTAAGACTTCAGACAAAGTTTATGTTTTTGATTGGTTCACCTTAATGTAATTAATGTAATATTAAGACTTCAGACAAAGTTTATGTTTTTGATTGGTTCACCTTAATGTAATTAATGTAATATTAAGACTTCAGACAAAGTTTATGTTTTTGATTGGTTCACCTTAATGTAATTAATGTAATATTAAGACTTCAGACAAAGTCTATGTTTCTTCCGGAATTGAATTTAACTCTTATAGTTTGAAAATTGGAGCTTGATTGGTTCACCTTAAATCTTTTTTTATTGTGCTTAAGCGTTTGTTAACAATGTTCAAAACGTACGATTTATCATATTACGTAAGAACATAAGTAAAGCAGTTATCAATCACATAATATAATATAAACGAACATGATTTCTTCGGCAGATTAACCTGATACGAAATAGCAGTCGCTTTCATCGTTAGATTCACACTTATATCTCATAGATCTTTTAACTTTTAGTAATTTCAGAATCGTTTCAGATGACTGACACTTATGTTTAATACAATTATTTTGTGTTCGTCGGATAATTGTGTTTGTAAATCTTTAGTTTTTATATGTTTGGTCATGTTTTAACTGTAATGTCTTTGATTTCCCTTCTATTATTAGCTGTCATTTCGTTCATGCAAATATTAATTGTTTAAATATTTTATGTACTCTTCGTGCATCTTAAGCACTTTGATGTTGAGTTTCCGTCGACACGAAGAAAATTTTAATAAAATAATATGTCATGATGGCCAATAAGTCAAGCATTTTTAATTTGCCGGTTGTTCTTTATTTATTGTAGATTTTGCAGGCTATATACAGGCAATTAAATTAATTGCTGACACGTAGCAAACTAAACAACGGACGGATAATGAACCTTGTGATTGACGTGTCTTTATGCATATTTTCGCATTTTACTTTGTCCATCTATTCTCATAGCCCATGAAAAAATATATATTTGACAAAGACAAAATTCAAGTTATCGATGGACTAAGCTCTAGCAGCTATCGATACCAGACCGACAATAATGGTAGTATAAACTGTTTACAAATACAATATTATTTCATTGATGCTATCACTTTCACTTTGAACACTTAGTATGCATCGTTTTTTTGTTTTTGTATTTTTAAAAAACAATAATAATCTTTTTTTTATAGGAATATTAATATTTTGAAATTCAATTCGGAATAATTATGAATATTAAATTCTCAGAACACATGCCACAAAATTATTATTATTATTATTATTATTATTATTATTATTATTATTATTATTATTATTATTATTATTATTATTACACAATATTTTACATGCACGCAGTTTTACTTTTGTCGACCGCTACGGTGGCCTAGTGGTTAGAGCGTTTGTCTCACAAGCGGGAGGTGGTGGGTTCGAACTCCAGACGAGTCTTACCAAACACTTGCAAAAGAGGTACTAACAGTTGCCTCGCTAGGCCCTCAAGATTAAGAGGTTAGTGTTAGGAATGGTCGACCTGGTGTCATCATGCTACATGTCTGTGGCATGATGCCCCTATGACCTCGCTATAAACTGCCAAATGACTGAATTGTTTAAAAGCTACCTTAAAAAATCCTAACCACACACTAATCTTACTTTTGTCACTATATATTTTGACCCAGATTGTTCTCTTTCCTTCGATATTGCTTTATACTTTTCTGAGAACGGAAGTAGAATGTTTGTATAAGAACTATCAAGCGACTTGAGTTTAAGTCCTACATGGAATGGCTAATACCTCTCTGACTCTTTTGATCATATATGAATCGTTCTCTCTCTATATAATCTATGTTTTCGTTTGGACCGAAACAAGGAAATCTCAGACGCGGGGTTAAATTATGTCTCCCCACTTGGCACACCTCTTGGGGAGACATATAATGTAACCCCGCGACTGGTATTTCCTTGTATCTTTATAAAATTCCAACGTAGACTATTTTTCTCACCCTGAGTAAAATTAAATCTTCACTAGTCTAATATATTTCATTAATACAAATATGTTAATGAGGGCTGTGATGTGACCGTTTCATTCAAAGTACACAGTTTATACGCGTGCGCAAAGGAAAACAACAACATAAAACGTCGCATAGTAATGATGTATTGTCACATTTAATATATGGATATTATATGAAATTGACGGTAAATAATTAACATTTAATACAAAAACTGTTTAGAAAAGTTATATTGTAAAAATTGAAACGAGAATGGGTACTCAGCTTTATTGTAGTTATTTTAGCATAAGATATAACGAATAGTAACATGTTGCATTCAATTATTCATGGGTAATTAGAGATTTGTGTCACTATCATATATAACCCTCCATTTCTTTTGAGGTGAAATTGTTTGTGAGATACTCGTGTTGTCCTTAATATTAAATGTAAAATTAATCCGGTGTGTAAAAGACTCTCGAAATATGGACCCTAGCGGATAACCATGTGCTATATTTTCAAGTTCACGAATTCTTTGAAAATTTATTTTTCTTGTCTTGGAAATATGGCCAGCGCTACAGGGAAATTTGCTTATGCATTAATGTGTTACGGATAAATGATTCCTTTCTGGGTGGTAAGTGCGTTATTTGGCATTAGGTATATGTTTGATTCAACTGGGGCACAATGGAAGTGCTTAACAAATTTAGAACAAAGAATGTTCGATAACATTTTCTGTCTGTTACTAAGTTTTATGTAGTTGTTAAGAGAATTGGGAAGGCTATGAAGTGTATATGGTCTACGTGCATGGATCAGTGCTTTCTGTCATAGTTCATTTCACACAGCATTGAGAGTTTTATCCTATCTGTAGCAATCAATTTTCAGGTCAGCGTCATTAAATTTAGCTAACTATATAATTTGTTTCACACGAAGAATTTAAAACTAGTAAGGTAGGTTTAGTTACCTTTAATGATGCTGACCTGAAAATGTACTGAGCTAGGCCTGCATATACGGTGAAATTGACCATTCTGTGTGGAACGAACTAGCATAATACAAAAAGCATCATATAGTGTGTGTGTGTGTGTGTGTGTGTGTGTGTGTGTGTGTCTCTCTCTCTCTCTCTCTCTTTATCTCTTTCTCTCTCTCTCTCTCTCTGTTCTTGTATTGTGTGTCCTCTTAGATGGATTGACCTTAAGATACTATGTTATTGTATTATATTTGTTGTTGTTGCTGCTGTTGTTGTTGTTGTTGTTGTTTGATTTTAGAACAACCACATCAGGCACTGCAGAATACAACAAGGATTTCTTAGACTTAAAGTAGTGGTGGACACCTTGACTGAGACGAATGTTCTAAGGTGACTAGACTGAGATAAGAAAACGAAGTTCAGCAAAACAGTTAGATTTCTCTGTCGCATGGGTGATACAAATTTATTTCATGTAATTGCGTATCCTTGCGCCTGTCAGCCTCAGTTTTTATTTTCAATCATTGTCACTCATTTGGCATATGACAATGTTTGGAGAAAAATATTTTCAAAATATAGTCATGCTTTATTTATGAATGATTGAATCGAGTGCAGCCGAAGTTTTATGAGCACATTGTATTCATTGTAAAATATGCATGTGAGCTTTAGTTTTCATTTTTAATCATTGTCACTCATTTGGCATATGACAATGTTTGGAGAAAAATATATACAAAATATAGTCATGCTTTATTTTAGAATGATTGAATCGAGTGCAGCCGAAGTTTTATGAGCACATTGTATTCATTGTACAATATGCATGTTAGCTTTAGTTTTCATTTTTAATTATTGTCACTCATTTGGCATATGAAAACGTTTGGAGAAAGATATATACAAAATATAGTCACGGTTTATTTAAAAATGATTGAATCGAGTGCAGCCTAAGTTTTATGAGCACATTATATTCATTGTAAAAGAAGCATCAAAAAATCAATCTCATTGGTTAGCAATACTACCTGGCAGTTTTTCATTCGACTGGCATCAAATGCGAGCAATAGTCGATGGTGACTGGTGGAAAATGTAAAGAACAGTAGCAAAGAACTCAATTTATTTCCAAAGTAGCGTACATGGAAGAGAAGACGTCGTCTCGTAAGTCGCAAACAAATTCAAGAGAGGAATGGATAATCGAGCATAGCGAATTAAAATCACAGTAGGCTCACGACAGGAAAACCAATACTGATCACAGGCGCTCAATTCCTTAACTTATTAATTTATTCAATATTTGTTAAGTCGGACAATATCACAGTTTGCTGAAATTTTTACGTTTTCTCAAGTAATAATGTCCTGAGTGGACAAAGCTCTTTTAGCAAATAAGGCAAATTATCTCTATTTTAATACACATTTAATATAGACTGTTTTTATGCGACGCACCTGATGTGTGAATTAGTAATCATATTTTGAAGCCCTTTTTTGTATATTGACTGAAGGATGTATTATATGGAGAACCTCATTTCCATTTTGATGCACATGTAAATCTTTGTAAAGTCCCAGTCTTAAAAGACATAGACCCAGTCTGGCCTTTCACCTGTTTTGATGACCTTTGATGCCGTCTTGATATGGATTAGTCATTACTATGTAAAGCTAAACAAATCTCCTTGTGCAGGACTTTGCTTTTATGTAGGCTTGTCGAATGAAATCTTTCTAGTAATACAGGTTTGCGGCTAGTTTTGACCAAAACCTGATCTTTATATGTAATGTCTATTTTTTACAAGGAAAACATATTTGTAATTTCAGACAACTCTTAAATAAAATCGGTATTTAGCGAGTTAAGTCAAAATATCGGAAGTTAAGATTATCTTGATTAAAGTTTCCTCATTTACTATACAAAGAAAATAGAACTTAACTGTTTCAGTGATCCGATTTGTGCACAAGTCAACAAATGACTTCTAGATACCTTAATATTTTGTTTTTGCGTTTGAAGTTGGCCGTTTTTAATGACTAATGTTTAAATTTTGGTTCTGTTTATTCATCACAGTGGATCTCAAACATATCCAGGACGGATGTATAACTTCAAGAAATTTACAGAAAGTGCCATTGGGGTGAAATGTTCGATAACAATATCAGAATCAGGTTACTAACATAATCGGTATTATTTTTCTTTGCATCTCGATCGGAAAGAACAATGCATAAGATTAAGCCATAATCAAATAAAAATTACCGACGATTGTGACAAAACAATTTGAAATGATATTGACTTCATCTTCATTGCAAGCTTCCAATAGAAACTAGTAACTAGTTCATGTCATACAGTTGTTGAACCACGAACTCCCGTGCTGCTGGACTCGTCATGATATTCCATTTTCGCATTACAATCAAAAGGCCTTCTTGTTCAAAAGTAATTTTGAAGTTCTAATTCTTCCAAGATTCATTTTTAGAAGGGCTAACTTTTCCACTCAAGACTGTGTCGATTGATTACAACAGGGAGTCTATTTGAAGTGCGCGAACCCTGTGGTGTTTTAAAGTGGTAGATATGTATCTAAGACAGCACGCGCGGATATTAACTGACTATTCACTGATAAGTTTCTCTACATAGCATACAATTGTCTGATTGAAGTTTATTTCCTTTGGAAGGCCAGTAAAGAATATAGATATACACTAAACCTACAACGTGCTGTGCCAACGGACCTTGATAAACGAAACAAGCTTTGCTTTAAATATATCTTCTTCTTCTTCTTCTTCTTCTTCTTCTTCTTCTTCTTCTTCTTCTTATTATTATTATTATTATTATTATTATTATTATTATTTACATTTTAAATACATGCTATTTATTAAATGCACGACCCTATCAAAATTAGATTATTTTTTTTATTTTTACACTGTTTCACTGTGTCATATCTCATTTAAAGCCATTAAAATAAAGACAAACGTATCTACAATCTTATTGTCATTAAAAATGCAACATCAACAACAACAGCAACTACTACTACTATTATTAATACTTCTGCTACTTTTATTACTACTAACAAAAATAACAACGACAAAAATATTAATGTTGTTACACAATAATAATAATAATAATAATAATAAGAAGAAGAAGAAGAAGAAGAAGAAGAAGAAGAAGAAGAAGAAGAAGAAGAAGAAGAATTTATGTATATAATCTTTACCCGAAACGTTTATCACCTGTCACTGACACTGATAATCGTGTCCTAAATGTTATGCAGAAGCCTACGTCTATATTTCTTCCTTTCGATAAAGAAGACTTCTTGAATAAAATGTTCCTAACATTTAAAGCAATTTATAATTGTACTTTTAGGACGAGAAAGTCATCTGAAATAATGAACTCGTTAAGACTAAAGATATCTGTCTAAAATCTATATATCTATCTATCTATCTATCTATCTATCTATCTATCTATCTATCTATCTATCTATCTATCTATCTATCTATCTATCTATCTATCTATCTATCTATCTATCCATCCATCCATCCATCCATCCATCCATCCATCCATCCACTCACCTATCCATCCATCCATCCATCCATCTACTTTAGATTTTGTGGCGGAAGGGAGACGGGTGGAGATAAGTCATTTCTCACTGACACATCTTCCAAAGAGATTGATTATTACTAGTACATCAAGATTAGTGGAATGAGGAACCCACAATATAAACAAAATAGTTATAATATGAATTTTCGACCTTCTCTAAAGATATATGTGTCTAAACTTCATCGATCTATCTATCTATCTATCTATCTATCTATCTATCTATCTATCTATCTATCTATCTATCTATCTATCTATCTATCTGTCTGTCTGTCTGTCTGTCTATCTATCTATCTATCTATCTATCTATCTATCTATCTATCTATCTATCTATCTGTCTGTCTGTCTGTCTGTCTATCTATCTATCTATCTATTTAGCATATGTCTACTCTCTCTCTCTATCACTTATCTACTCTCTCTCTCTCTCTCTCTCTCTCTCTATATATATATATATATATATATATATATATATATATATATATATATATATATATAGTATGCACCATATATATATTTTGATGTTATAAACTTAATTATTGACAGGTGTGTGTGTGTGTGTGTGTGTGTGTGTGTGTGAGAGAGAGAGAGAGAGAGAGAGAGAGAGAGAGAGAGAGAGAGAGAGAGAGAGAGAGATCATCTAATTCATTACGAGTAAATATATGTATGTTTAAAGAACTGAATGAATAAACATCTAACATGATACCTTTTAACCATAAATAAAATACAATAAAATTATACCTGATAATACTTGTTTACCAAACGTCCAATTTATGCTTATTTGACATCTATTAACAACAGTTCAACCAAATGTGAACCGGTTTATTCAATAATTCTGAGAAATATTTATATCTAATTTATGTGTAAATGACATTTCATATAAATGATTCTGCTCGAATTACTACGGGGTCTCGTAATTCATTCAGATTTTATATATCGGTTCTGAGTCTCTTTGATGTATTGATATTGATCTATATTATCATCAGTTATGTTCAGAAAGTTAGACAAAATAATTAGTATGCACCTGTTTACGGGAATTACCCCAGGAATGAAAGAGCTATGCAAGTAAAATCTTATTAACAGTTCTTCGAAGAAGAAAACTTTGCATTTTTGTGAAGAGCTTTTCCTTTGATGAAGACCAGTCATCTTGATAGGTTTGCGATAAAATCAATTATATTAATATACTGTAGTGCTACAGCACCAGGGCTTTAATTGGGCTGGAAGAGTTCTAAGCACTGTTGATACACTAAAGAGAGAGAGAGAGAGAGAGAGAGAGAGAGAGACAGAGACAGGGACAGAGACAGAGACACAGAGAGAGAGACAGTGAGAGACAGAATTTCGCTGTGAGGACAAAAATGAGTTTAATGACAAACTATGTCAACTCACGCTTTATTCAGTGATATATTGTTTTGCATGTACAGAACAATTAAAGAAGAAATGCAGTATTTTTGTATTTTCAGAAAGGAAACCTTGAAGCAATCCGTTCTTTTACAATAACTTTACTTTTTTAATCGACGTGGTAACCTTCGATAATCAAGAAATGTTTAGGAAGACTAAAATTGTCGGATATATATATATATATATATATATATATATATATATATATATATATATATATATATATTGTTATATAGTCATGTCACTCAAATGTCTAATTTTCAAACCCATTCAGTAAGACTTAAAAATGTCGATGTTTATGATTTACCTTTGTTTGAATCATCTATTCTATAGTTGGGTAAATTTGTAAAAATATAAAGCAAAGGACGTGTTATATTCAGCTGGTGATAGCATTTAGTTCAGTCCTGTATCATTTATTATGTATCTTGCAAACTCGCAAAGAAAGGTTATTGCTGGCGAGTTTCAATTCAAAGATTCCTAGAGTTCTGATCATCCTAGAAACTTCTTACGTGTTCGGGTACTTCTTAAAATATGCAATATTTATTACAAGAAATAGGATAAAGCTTGGTGAAACGCAATACATACATATTTGTTTTTCAATTAAATTGTTTTTTGTTGCGCAGATTAAGCCAGTTAATCCTAATTTCGGGAACAGTTCGTAGTTTTATACTTCCATTTTGCTTAGTTAAATTGCTTGGGTTGAGTCCATCATTAAGATTACGAATCGCGTTTTATTGAAAGGATGGCTGGTGCATTTGTTTATCATCGTCTATTCCTGGGATATCTCCTATAATGCAGTTTCTAAATGTCAAATAAATTATTTAACCCTATACATATGCTATAATGAAACAAATGCGTACTCTCAGACACGTATTCGATCAAATTACCTGTTATTCTGAATATCAGAATTTCTGATTTGTACGAACCAATACTGTCGCTTGAAACAGATACAACTCACAAGGACGATTGCTTTGTAAACCGAACGCCAAATATCTCAAATCCAAGTCTTAACACAATCGATTTGCACATTTGTTGCCACAGAAACGCTCCTTATTTTCGGCAAATGGATGGTTTGGTATCTGTCTACCCGAGATTGCCGTTTTAGAAACGGTTTCTCCTGTTTCTCACCTCTGTCTGCGTGGGTTCGAATCTCGGGCTCGGCCAATGTGGTTATGTTGGTATCTTTGGGGTTTCCCGGCTTCATCCTCCACCATTTATACTGGACGCCATGTATAGCATATATTGTGCTGAAAAATGGCGTCAAACCCTAGAACAACAACAACAATCATTCTCTTGTTTGCACAACTTCAAATCGCATTATGCGACAACACTTCCATGGTTGAAAATAAATAAAATAGGTTTCAAGAATATATATGATCAGAAAAAAAAGATTTCATTATCAAACTTGTATTTTAATAATGATGTTTAACATGTAGTAAATATAATATGAATATCTCTTATGTCATGGATTTTCACTAATGTTAAGTCTTTTATATTTTGCCTGCAATTAAAACAACTGGATGTGTCTCAGGTTGAAAGGTACTCGCTTTATATCAAATAAGTGTCATGCACATTTTGGCTGTAACTAAAATTGGATGTGTTTCTTACACTTTTAACTAAAGCTATGTGATTTGCCACTTCGCCTGCAACGAAAACGTCTCACTGTGTCTCTTGTATGCGGCGTTTCTATTGCTAAGTCATTTGTACTTTGCCTGTAATGAGAAAAAAAAATGGAATCACTTCTTAGTTGAGAGCTTGACTAAGCGTTCAACGGATAACTTGCATGAAGGAAAGTTAACCATCACATCTCGACCTGGTTGGTAGTGTATAGGTGTTGGGCCGATAACTATGAAAGCCGTTTGCCTATGTTAAGAACATTTGTCCTTATTGGTATTTTTTCAGCTTTTTTATTTTTCATGCAGGAATTGGTAGTAATTAAAAGTGGATGCTAATGAATATTGTTTTAATAAAATTTGAAAGATGTATCACGTTTAAGTATCTGTAATAAAAACAACTTTTCCTTTTGCTTTTCCGTATGAGCTCTCTCTCTCTCTCTCTCTCTCTCTCTCTCTCTCTCTCTCTCTCTCTCTCTCTATATATATATATATATATATATATATATATATATATATATATATATATATATATATATATATATATATATATATATATATATCTCTCTCTCTCTCTCTCTCTATATATATATATATATATATATATATATATATATATATATATATATATATATATATATATCCAAATATCCACAGTAAAGTAAGGTAAAATTGTCACGTATTTTAAAGAGACTAAATCGGTATACTTTTTTATAGTGCTTGGGATATAGCAATATTTAAACTAAAGGGACATGTCAATATATCATGCGGGAAGACATTATGTAAGAAAAGAATTGCATATCTAAAATGAATGCGGAATAAATGCATGACAAATACAACTGGCTTTAGCAGAATGAACGCAAGTAAATGTTTGCTTTTATTCTAACACCTCGCCATGTCAAACCTCTGTTTACCTATTTATCTTCATTCGCCTGTTTGCGTTCACGTTCGGTTATTTTAGCTTTAAGTACTTTCATTATCACTTTCGTTAATTACACACGATGCACTTTCAAATTTTGCGAGTGGCTGAATTTTAGATTGAACACACCTTCACATCTAGTTTTGCAAACTACAATAGATTTTGATTGAAATCAATATGTATAGTACTGTATTCGCTTGAAAGATATCCCCTATGCCGGTTTTAAATAGTTACAGTAATTTTAATATTTATAAATCTACTAAAAGCAATCTCCAATTTACATTTAGCGGTGTAGGTCGGCGACTTGTATTTTGCGGGACACTGCGTATCGAATTAATCAGATGCTATCGCGATGTTATCGCGATGGCGTTAATTTAACGTGGTCTGTATAACTATTGTTAACATATGATATACGTGATATTCATGCATTAGATTTCCTTCCGTTTAAAAATGATGCTTACTTTCATTTTGAATTATGTATTGATGAGATTCATAATTCTCAGGGCATGTTTTTACTTCAAATATCCAAGGAGGAACTAGAACCATTATTGTCCTCACCCCACCCCTTCTCTTTTAATTAAGAATAACTGTTAGCGGTTTAGTCACTAAACATGACATTCTTTCTTGTATAATCTAAATCTAAATCGGAATGTCCGGTTTCAACATTGCGACTTTAGTTGTCGTTGGTTGCTTCAGATTGTTCATTGCACTGAAAGAACCGTTCATACTGATATATAACTTTGGCATATTTTGTATCTTTTCCCAAGCAAACTTGTTATCATTTCTAAAATGTTTCTGTACTTACAAAATCTTAAAGACTGGAACTTGTCGACGTAAATGGTAATGACGTAATAGCCGATGAGTCAGAGTCGAAAGTGTTTTATATCTGTACCACCTGGGCGGCAGATTCTGCCCGTATATTTCATAATGGTCCTTGCTTTTGATATATTATACTGACATGATAACATTTGAAGTCTCACAGCCAAAAAGATGGCCATCGCTTGCAAAGTGTAATGATTCAATATGATCTTCGCTCTTTATTCGATACAGACAACTAACGACACACCGTGATTACGCATCATAGTAAATATGATTTCCCGTAGAAATTGAAGTATCCCAGCATGTTTTAAACCTCCTGAATTACTGTTATCTCTGTGTTTCAAATTGCTCTTCAGTTAATGCAGATTTCATCTGTTGCTTCCTTTGTTCTTTTTCCCGGTATAAAGATTTTGTTCAAAGAAATTGAGAAACAATTAGGACACAAAACTCATGAGTAATTACCGGTATATGAAATTATATCAAAATGGTATCAGAACTTTGCTAAGATTGAAATTGTGTAAAGGGTCAGAGAACCAATGATAAAGTCCTCAAATATGGTATCATTGCTTTTATTATCAGAATCGTCGACGTGATCTAAAATATACCGTTTATTGTTGTGATCTTCCTCATTTCTGCACGTTCTGCACTTGCTTTCTTGCCTTTCAGTTCATTTTGATACCTTGGCAGTATGTATCCTTACAGGTGCAGCAAAGTTTGCACAGAATTGAACCCCGTGCAGTTGATGAACAGAATTGGACCCCGTACAGTTTCCAAACTTGGCAGATGATCTATCAAATCAATTCCAAATTTTCTTAAATAAATGTTTGATGATTAACAATGAGCAATGTAATACGGTTTTGATTGCGTTTTAAAATATTGGCTGCATAAAGAAGTATGCGTATTTCTACTTCTTTATTAGTTGATGATACATATCTTAACAAGAACCTTTATGACACTTTTTATCCACGCTTCGTTATCGTTCCATCATTTCTTCTCATAAAAAAGTAGTAAAGATTGTGTAGTAGTGTTCCAATCCTTCTTTCCTCGTGTGTTCGCATATTTAAACACACTAACATAAAACTTGCACAATGTAACCATATTCGGATAAAAACGTTTCAAGCACAAATTACGTCGTTTTATCCTACTTCACAGAATTTTTTGAAAATTGCCAAGCGCTTGTATCCACAGAGTTGTGTGAATAAGCCGGTACGCTTAAGTATGCAGTACTACGAGGAATTTAAGAGAGGGTCTAGAAGATGGGTTCCGTACCTGTACAAGTTAAACTTTTCTTGCACCACGGTCCATATTATGGTCCCAACACCTAAAATGTAATAAATATTTTCTACTGAGTGTAGAACCTAAGAAGGACATGTTCCAAACCAAAAGTGGGTAATTTAAACGTACTTTTCAGGATTGTTTCAAAATTGCCATGTAATCATGTGCCTACCGTTACTGCCACAGCTGCATCGGTTAAACCACTACATATATTGTCAATAATCATATAATATGTGTGCATCGAGGGATGAGATCGTTATGTGGCGCAAAACAACACTTAGTCACTACAACCTACTTTTGAATATAGCTATGGAAATTACACATTGGAATGCAATTAGAATTATACATTTTACACAATTTCCAGACTGTGAACACTGCTTTAAGATGATGTCAGTACTCAATTTTTCACCTTTCAGCCTAAGAATTTCACAAAGACTCTATATAAAATGATACATGTGTTTAAATTTTAACATTTTAACATATTACCATGAAAATTACACGCCTAGTCCATATGGAAAATCATTTATGTAACAAACCAATACTGGGTTGTTGTGACCTACAATCTGTATTTAGTTGTCCATTCCAACAGTGACTAGTTTCACAGACGTGAAGGTTATATTGAGAGCACCTGCTTACTATAATCTAATAAATTATACGTAAGACATGCAATTGGGAAAGGGAAGCGTAATCAGGTGTAACTGCACACGCACAGAAATGTTTAGGGTGGGTGGGTTGAACATCACAGCTAACAGGCACAGCAAATGAGTATTAGATGTCACGGGTCCTTTGCTTACACAATTTCCTTCAGATTCCGTAACTGTTGAGACTAAGAGGTCGAGAACGGTCTTAATACTATTGTTGCTTTTGGATTATTTATAAACTGATAACATGGGATGTCTGATTTCTGAGAGTGTTACTAATGATGTTCATCCATCTATACATATTTGCGCTCGCATGCTCCAAATAAACAAGTATTGGTGAGCAAGTCTGGATAGCTCACCACGTTTACCATTGATGATAGAAATCCAAACTCATATAATTCGAGATTTAATCATTATATCAATAGGTTTTCTTCCTAGTTCTGAATAAAAAAAATATAAATGTGTGATCCACGCCCCGTTCCCCCCCCCCCCGGCCAGTTTTAAAATGTTTCTTAACAATTCGTTTTATTAAATGTCGATAATTATGAATTTCAAGTCCAGTTTAAACGAGACTGTACTTTATGGACTATATTATTGTGCTGATTTTTGTCAGACTCCATCCTGTCTAAGAAACTTATTTAAATTACATGTGTCAGATTTTCGGATGTAGAAGACAAACGAAAGGTTTGTTGTGCATTATATGCTGACAAATCAAGAACAACTCTAATGAATGTCTTGCTGTTAATTTTATTTTATTTTACTTTATTTTATGTTATTTTATTTTATTTACTTTTATTTTATTTTATTTTATACAAATTAACACACCAAAACACATCGATATTCAAGATTCGTATTGTTTATATGAAAGAAAATTAACCAGTTTTTGTTGTTTTTTTAAAAAATATTTTGAGGAGTACCTTAAGAGATAATATTATTAAACTGTGTTGAACATGTATAGGTATCGTCTCTGAATTCATTTGTATTATTAAATAAGCACAGAAGGCTTATCTTTTAATTATCTTGTTTTACAATGGAGTTGTTGTTGAGTTAATCTATTATCCCATTTCGCAACGAATATGATGGTGTATCTACCACGCTAAAATTGCGTATCAAAAACCGCTTTACCATTAGGAGAATACATTATCTGTATTCAAACTATTTCATCTCATCAACGACCGCAGAAAGTATTGTATTATCTCAGAAATTAATGTGAAAGTATCAATATATATTCTCACGAGGTATAGTTTCCATTTGAACTTAAGACTACCATTTTCATGCGTCATGTAACTATGTTATACGTAGTCAGGGTAATTTTCTTACTGAGGAATCACTTACACAAATCAATGGTTGAACTTCTTTCAACGCGTTTATCAGCGTTTTTGGCACTGAAAACAAGTTATATTTTTAAGAAGTCGACAACTTTAATCCATCAGAAGAAGCAAAATGCAGCGTAAATGGATGAAAATTAATAGTAGTTCTCCTTCGATAATTATGGCTGACTTTTTCTTTTTTCCGGGTCTCCGAAGTAAACACTTGGCAATTTCTAAAGTTAAAGGTAGATTGGAATCAGATATACAATAAATTGGAATCTTAATGAGATATTTCTTGCGCACTACGAAGACTTCACACGAATTCACTCACAGGATCGGGAGATAAGGTTATTTAATAACCACCAAATTGCGACCCTGTCCGGAAACAACCGAGATACATTATGTAATGTGCCGTTACCTATGTTCGAGCTTGTGATATAAGTGGGGGATCTGTGCACAATTTTCACAATAGTTAGTCATAGTATGACTTTTTGTTTTGCAACGTTGCATATTTCCATTAAGTATGGCTGTCTCCTTCTGATACACGCTTTTAGTTTTATTAAACGGTTTGGCTTATGTTCGTTTAGAATTGAGTTGCCCGTATAAGGACATAGTAAGGATAGTTTATGATATAAATACGTTCTTACACGCAAAATACGCAGAAATCTTTTGTACAATATTGACACCACATGGATATGGCATTCTACGTACGTCAAAATTCAGGTCATTTACGACTTTCAATCTGTAGGATGTTGTAATGTTGCAAACAGAGACAATTGTAATTTTTGTTCAAATAGGTGTTGATGAGGAATCATGTTGCTATATGCGACCTATACATTCAAGTAATTTAAATACTTGCAAAATTATTTTGATTATTTAACTCTACAACGAAATCAAGTATCGAAGAGTAGAGTTTGAATTCTTAGTTATTATTACAATATCAAGAATTGACGTGTTCAGTTTATTCATTTAGTTATAATTACAATATCAAATATTGACGTGTTCAGTTTGATTATTTAGTTATTATTACAATATCAAGTATTGACGTGTTCAGTTTATTTATTTAGTTATAATTACCATATCAAGTATTGACGTGCTCAGTTTGATTATTTAGTTATAATTACAATATCAAATATTGACGTGTTCAGTTTGATTATTTAGTTATAATTACAATACCAAATATTGACGTGATCAGTTTGATAATTCAGTTATAATTACAATATCAAATATTGACGTGTTCAGTTTGATTATTTAGTTATAATTACAATATCAAATATTGACATGTTCAGTTTGATTATTCAGTTATAATTACAATATCAAATATAGAGGTGTTCAGTTTAATTATTCAGTTATAATTACAATATCAAATATTGACGTGTTCAATTTGATTATTTAGTTATAATTACAATATCAAATATGACGTGTTCAGTTTATTTATTCAGTTATAATTACAATATCAAGTATTGACGTGTTCAGTTTATTTATTTCAGTTTATTTATTTAGTTATAATTACAATATCAAATATTGACGTGTTCAGTTTATTTATTTAGTTATAATTACAATATCAAATATTGACGTGTTCAGTTTGATTATTCAGTTATTATTACATTATCAAGTATTGACGTGTTCAGTTTTGATCATTTAACACTACTTCCAAATAAAGTATCGAAGTGTTTAGTTTGAGTATTTAACTCTAAGTAAGTTATTTTAAGCTATCTCGTGTGTTGGATAGCCTTATGCAAAAAGAAGCGTGTCGATAATGTTTGCGTTTGCTTGTGGATGAACATAAAGAATAACATTTAAATTTCCAAGGAGTGCAGTGATAAACAAATTGACGACGGTGATTAAAGCAATTTGCATATATTTCAATCTGATTCATAATTTAGTATCCACTAACATATGTCAGTTATGATCAGATATCCATCGAAGCATAGCTGAAGAGAATGACACCTAAAAAAATATATTAGTTTTGTCTGGGCCTTAAATCCATGATACCTGCTAAGTCATAATTTCAATATAAAAGGCCTGTCGCGTTTTATTCCCATATTCTGTACCAAATCGACATTGTTACAGGAGAAGTAGTAATACCGACGATATGTCCACGTATTACATGATCTCCCAGTAAAGAAGTATTGCCGTATTATTTCACATCAATCTTCTGCTGTGATGTCACTATTCAGCTCAAACATTTCCCATTATATAATTACATATTCTATACTACATTCAAATTTTATGTGTTACAGTATTACATCCTTGCACAAAAATGACAAACGCCTTAATTTTCGTGATATATACAAAAGGGAAATCGGTAATAAAGTTTAGGTCTCATGGACGTATGCACTGTCGGGAGTCCAGACTGCATAGCCCTCAGAAACTCCTATATGTTAAGTACCTCCAGTGTATATATAGTTTTACCTTTACAACTGTAAAAAAGAAAATTTAGTTTGGAAACTTGTCTGGCTGCTTCATGTTTATTTGTTTGAAAGAGGAAAGGGGGTTCTGGCTCCACCCCACCTCCAGAAAATTCGTTGTAACGTGATTTCTGATGTGCCTGATGCAGTATTTTAATATCATGCCACAAATAATTAAAATAAACTGGTTTATAGTTCTTGATTTTACAACATAAACGTCGGTCTAACTTCTTATACACAGATAGAAAGTATTTTTAAATCTTGATAGAGAAAGTTACTCAAGTATCAGGTGGTTGTTGCTTTCATTTTGTTTCTTAAGTTTTTGGTGTCATAATTGCAGCTTTGTATGTCTGTTTCATATGGGTTTGTATAAGATAATTATGACTATTTGAATAATTCTAAATTTTGGTATCATGACTACTTTCGTAGCATAACTGATCCAGTAGTAGATTGAAATTTATAAATATCTTTGAGGCATGCTCGTCAAGTATGTATGTATGTATGTATGTATGTATGTATGTATGTATGTATGTATGTATGTATGTATGTATGTATGTATGTATGTATGTATGTATGTATGTATGTATGTATATATATATATATATATATATATATATATATATATATATGTGTGTGTGTGTGTGTGTGTGTCTGTGTCCGTGTATGTGTGTGTGTTGTGTTTATGTGTGTGTGAGAGAGAGAGAGAGAGAGAGAGAGAGAGAGAGAGAGAGAGAGAGAGAGAGAGAGAGAGAGAGAGAGAGAGAGAGAGAGAGATTTGACAGCTTATTAGATATCTATCACTGGGGCATCTTGTTTCAGACATGTCCCACTCAGTCACATTATCCTGACACCAGGCCAACAGTCCTAACACTAACCTCTTAATGAAGAGCCCCAAGCGAGGCAGCTGCTATTATCATTTTTCGTATGACTCGGCCTGAGTTCGAAACCGCGACCTTTCGCATCCTATGCGAATTCTCTAACGACTTAAGACATACTATTTTTATGGGGGGGGGGGATCCCATCCTTGCACGAAATGATAATGCATACAAATAGAACAGGTCTAGTGGTTTCAGTTTCGTTTTTCAAATACTTCCAAGTTATCGTGCTCTTGTGATGTTAAATTATAACTGTTAACGTTGTGTCTTATAACAACAACAACAAAAAATAGTACAAATTAAAGATTGGTTTAGAACTCAACAAACGTCCACTACTGACTAAAATTAACATTGGGCTAAATGGGAATTTAATTAGTCGCTAATCTTTTAAAGGACTTTTAGAAACAAGACTTTCAATATCTAAGAGGAAGAAAATCGTATTTTGAATAAATGCATAAAATAGTCTTGACATAATTTTGTGGTCGCAACGGCCATCTCTGTTAAGAAACATTTTCAGTGGTTGTATATTCTGTGATAGCTTTGTGACTGAATAGTCTGACATTGTGTCACGTTTATATTTTCTACAGATGTATGTCTTATGAGAAATTGTTTAAGAAGGTTGAACATTAAAATATTATAACAATTTTGTTGATATTTTGGGTTCCATCATTCCACTAATCTTGATACATACCTATCTCCCTTTCAACATAAAATATATGGATGGATGGATGGATGGGTGGGTGGGTGGGTGGATGGATGGATGGATGGATGGATGGGTGGCTTGGTGGATGGATAGATAGATAGATAGATAGATAGATAGATAGATAGATAGATAGATAGATAGATAGATAGATAGATAGATAGATAGATAGACAGACAGACAGACAGACAGACAGACAGACAGACAGACAGACAGATAGATAGATAGATAGATAGATAGATAGATAGATAGATAGATAGATAGATAGATAGATAGATAGATAGATAGATAGAATGATAACACTAATCTCTGATGCATTCATACTTGCTTTTGAAAGATAAATTTTTTCATCCTTTTCCTGAACAGTTCAAATGAGATTTTATGCTTATAAACGGTTTGAAAAATCATAGAAAAGCAAAGAAAATTTTCCTTCCATTAAATTTAAACAGAATCTACTTATGTGTTACAGTCCGTCTTTAGTGACCTTGAAGATTTAATCACGTCAATGAATAAATGTTGTACACTGTTTGAGCACATTATAAAAGTCTGTGCAAGAAAATACTCTTTCCTTTTCGTCTGAAAGTGCCATCAACGCATGTTAAAGGAATAGGTGAGTGGGTGTTGCTTCCTAAGTTAAGAAACAGAGAAATCAAATGATCAGGGGAATCAATATAACCATGTCCGACATTGCTAATTTGAACGAAAACAATAAAAGCAACCAAAAGACTGACTAGAGTACTTTATATTAAGAAAAAAAATAGAAAAAAATAATGGTTGCAACATATGTTATTTACGCAGACACATCACAGTTCGTTTGATGCACTTAAAAAGTAGTTCTTGATAAAGTGGAATATTTTGCGCAGTTTTATAACTAATAACAATTATTAAATTATTTTAGCGTGTATAATTCAAAGAACGACCGCTCTTTCAAATAAATAGAATATTTGAGTCAGACAAAATGATATTTTAGCTCAAACTGTCTATGCAAGTTCATTGTGATGTCATATAGTTTGACTAGAGGTCGGTTAGAGTAATGTTTTACTGCGAAAGTGTGTCGGTTACACTAGTAAGCATTTCAGTTGTTGAATATTCATGAATTGGGATGATACTAGATGTTCCTAATTTAAAGTAATGTATTTGTGACCGGATATTTGCATATTTCGATTCAAAACAGTACACTACAGAAGACAGAATTTGTTATTTATGGTTGGAACTGCATCACTTAATAAGAAACAATATTTTGTTTGAGCTAATTTATCGCGCAAACATCTTGTGGTTGGATAAGATTCTCTCAGTTTGGAGATCTGTTTATGTCCACATTCTTCTTTGAACGGAGACGCATTTACTTACTCCTGGAAGTTAACAATTAAACCATTTTTGTATATCGGGTGGATTCCATGTTAAAAGTATATCGCCAACCCAGCCCTCTTCCCACGTCCTTTATCAAATGACCAGTTTCCTCAGTTGTAATTTTTGTTGATGTTGTTATTATTGTTATAGTTATTCTTGATTGGGTTTTTAGCCATTTTTCAGCGCATGGTAATCTCTACATGGCGTAATGAATTGGCCAGATTCAGACAGACATTACCCTTTTGTCACAATTCCCATCATTTTAGAGTAAAGAGTATACTGTGCAATAAGTTCATTTGCTTATTCGGACCAATCATAATCGCATAAAATAATATTTTAACATGTTATATCAAAAATATGAAACTGCACACACAATGTGTACAGTGTACCGATATGGATTTGAAAAAGTACGATATGTATATATTCAACGTACATATCACAACAGTTATGTGATAAAGATTTATATTAAATCGCATAAAGTAAAATGTCTCAATATATGTTCTGAAGGCTTCTCAAAAGTGACTGACATTCACAAAATGAAAATTCAAAACCATATATATTTCCTCCTTACGTTTGAATAGAGTTAGAAATTAAGTATTTCTCTAAATTACATTATCTCTATCCATGAATGTACTATAAAAATATGTTCCCAAAGATGTATTCGATTCTAAAAGCAGATATCAAATATTGCAATTAGTTTGTATACTGATATATAATGCTTTCACTATTTTGTCTATTCTACCTAGATCAGATCCGTTTTCGGCACCAAATGCTGCGTGGCCGATTTACGGCAGTTCGTATTGTAGCTCTCTGAATAATGAATGAAAAGTTGTTTCCTCTCATTTACAATTTTATTTGATCTTTTAAAGAATTATTCAGTTAATAATTGGAACAACCCGAAGCTTGCTTTTGATAGATCACACAATTACAAAATATGAATATAAATATGAATATAAAACTTACAAGTTGAACAACACAACGAGAAAAAACGATAAGTTGATGCGTCATCTCCATATACATTTAAGGTAAAATATGTGTAAATTCTATATATATTAATGTGGATTGTATGATTTAGTTCACCGACACGAGAAGTCTGCATTTAAAACTACTTTTCGTCAAATGCAATTAATAATGGAATTCATCCGGATGTCGATGACGTTATCATGATTGGAATCTTCGCAAATAATGTTACTCGATCTTTAGATAAAACCCTTTTCCTGTTACTTTAGTTTTCCGAAAGTATATTCATTTTTATTTATTACTCTCTCTCTCTCTCTCTCTCTCTCTCTCTCTCTCTCTCTCTCTCTCTCTCTCTCTCTCTTCCTTAGCCAGTCATTTACATTGTAAGTTAAAGTGGAAATCACATTAGGTGTTTAAAATATCTCTTCGATTTCCATCGTTCTTGAGACTGTCATAATCTACTACACAGAAGAAAAATTGACAATATCTTCAGTCTTTAAATAAATGGACCTTTCTTGGAAATAGCAATATATCACATCGTGTAAAACCACCTCTTAAGTCAATAAGTATTACGGGAAGCTATGATATTTTCAAAATACACATCACAGTAAGAAAACCAAACCAAAAAAAAAACTACGGCGCTGAAAAACGACCTGGCAAAACAATGAGAAACAACTTGAATATTTTTAAAAAGTTTTCTTACAAATAGATGGTCTAAATTGTTTCACTGGCAACACATAATATGTATTAGTTTTCAAATGCGCACTCGCGCGCTTGTGTGTGTGTGTGTGTGTGTGTGACAAGACGGGTGGAGCTAAATTAATTATATTATTTCTGATCAAACTTGTGTCAACAACTAATCCTTGACATGGAGTGTATTCGATTCAGCTGCTATCTCAGATATACATTATAAGATACCTATTTGACAACAGGTGTCGTGAATTTCAGTCATGGATATTTCATCTACTATATGACGCAACAGTTTATCCGACTCCTACCTGTGACTAATTAGTCTGTTATGATATTCATTTTTAACCAATGGAAGGATTAGATAGAATATCATAAATACAAATGCATACAAGACGACCACCCATTGCGATTTATATCGATACTGACGAATCATTGGCCTGCTGCATTTGAAGAGGTAGATACAAAGCATGAGAACATTCAAGTTGTTTCTTTTCTCGTTTTATTCTTCGTATTTCTTATTACACGCCTATTTTATGGTTTAAACGCTCAGCAATTAGTGTATCAGAAGAATAAGATGTATTGTTTTAAAACTTTCGTCTACAACTTTCATTAAATTGGGAAAACATAAAACTTGTGCCGTTTTTCAGCTGGGTCCAACTTATAAGCGATTATATTCAAAACTTGCATTGACTTGGTCTGTAAGCTTGTATGAAAGTCTGGACTTGGTACGCAAACTCGTATGAAATAAGTATACGTAAACTCGTATGAAATAAGTATACGTAAACTCGTATGAAATAAGTATACGATCACTACATTGCACACTTTAAGTATATTTTAAGTAAAATAAGTGGTTAAACTCTATCCGATTATTTCGTGGGAAAACATCGAAGAAAGACCTTCCTAGCAGGTTTACCACTGAAGTAAGAAGGCAAAAGATTTTCATTCCACCATACTTTCTTGTTCATATTATGAATATTATCGCTGTCAGCCGTTCGGACAATTTAATCTATTTACGTTCTGTCCCGCCCAACCAAACTTTCAAAAAAGACCGCTAGATCCATATTCTAAACGACTGATTCAACGATAGTATCAGAAAGTTTCAAAATGTACTGTTAATGCAAGAAGTATTTTCGTTCCAGCGTCAAATAAATAATTTCATTTGTTTACGTGACTGAATTATTTCAAACACCGTATGACTAGCAATGTCAATGAAAACCATTACTTTTCGTTTCCTTTGCATTTTTATATTAAACTGAGATCTCGATTAATTTATTCGAGATCTCTTAGTTCTTTTTGACTAATCCACGATCTTGGCTTATTCTCCGATTCGCTCACTGATATCTCAGATCAGTAAATTGTTCTCTCATATTAGTAAATTGAGATATCTGATTAATCTCAGGTCAGTCGAGATCTCGGGTTAGTGAACTGAGATCTCGAATTTGTAAGTATGATATCGGATTAGTTAGAAGGATATTTCAGATTAGTAAACTGAGATTTCAGATTAGTATACTAAAATACTCGGTAATAAAATAAATGTAAAGTGTGGACCTACAGTGACTTCGACAAACAAGTCAAAATGAGATTTTGATGACACTGTGTTTAATGACCTGATTTATTTTTACCTTGAGGCAAGCAAGTGTGTTTCAGGTCAAAGCAAAGCGTCAGTGTAAAAATAATTTCCAATCTCTCGTCAATCTTGACATCTTCAAATAAATGAAAATGTGTTCCCGGATTCTGTTTTAAATTTACCTGACCAAATATACTTTTAAGCACAAGCTAGCGGCGATAGGCACGTGACAATTTTATTAAGTTTTTCATACTATAACATACATAGATATGATGCGAAGCATATGGCACTGAATAAAAATGACAAATTTGTTTTGGCGTGATAGAACAAATTCTACTTAGTCCAACTTGCATGTTGAACTTAACATGGGCACAACTTAGGCAATTCTAATAAAGAACTCCGGGTAGAAAGAGAGAAAGAATATTTATTATTAAACATGGCAATGGAAATATTGAGTAAATAATCAGATGTTTACATTTGTATCACTCAACAATAATATATAGTTCCTGTCCTAACTCACTCAGACAGAATAATAAATCCATATATCACTTCGTGTAATTATCTACGGCAATTTATTAATTCATTAACCTCCCCCATCAAAAGTTGAGAGTTTGAAAGGTAAAGGTAGGTAACTCGTGCATTACTTGTAGATTAATCACAGCCTAAGAGTTATTAAGGGGCACTTGGTACTAATTAAATTCAAATAATTGACATATATAAAAACATTACAAGATTTAAAATTCGGTGTCTTTAAATTCCAAAATACTTAGGACACAAGGTATTCTATTATATCGCTTTAAATTGTATACCTTATACTTTGATTTTAAAACTGTATTATGTTTCATGCTATTTAAGAACTCTTCATACGTCATTTGATGGTTTGCAGTGCTGCTTATATTTATTAATCAAAAGAAACCATTGCAGCTATCAGAACGAATTAACAGTCTACCAGTCCCAACAAGACTATTGCATATTTAAACAATTTTATTTGCCATGGTCTGTAAATCGAGACCTTGCAGTTCAACTAAAGCAACTCATAACAATATTTTTCAGCAAGATATATAATGAAATATAATAAATATATAATATTTTACCAGTGTGTAATAAATATGCATCAGTATATATATATATATATATATATATATATATATATATATATATATATATATATATATATATATATATATATATATATATATATATATATATATATATATATATATATATATATATATATATATATATATTATCCAAAATTAAATTCACTAAGGATGTATTACAAAAACAGTGTACAAGCATTTTAAAAACTGGCCAAAATGTTCCATCTCATAGGTGTCTTAAGAAATAACGACAGCTATGAAATAGCAAATGATTCAGAAAGTTAAATGTGGTTTATTATGAGTGATTTAAATTTGTAATTGAATATTTCAACAACGAATACAAACTAAAGACTAAGACGAAATGTCTCCAAACGCTTGATTATTTCTGTAATGAGCGTGTCTTTCTTTGGGAAAACAAGTACAAATGTAAACAAGTTTGATGTATATATCCCTACCACTAATGATGCCTTCGCACGTTATGTACGCACACATCAACATCATCATTATCGTCATCGTCGTCATCATTATTATTATTATTATTATTATTATTATTATTATTATTATTATTATTATTATTATTATTATTATATCATCATCATCATCATCATCATCATCATCATCATCATCAATAACAACAACAAACACAAAAACAAGAAAAGGATCATCAACAGCATTATCATCATTATTGCTGCTGTTATTTATAATAATAATAATAATAATAATAATAATAATAATAATAACAACAACAATAATAATAATAAGATTAATATTATTATTATTATTGTTATTGTTATTATTATTATTATTATTATTATTATTATTATTATTATTCTGGTTCTTGTTAGGTCTATTTTGCGTATCATTAACAAGTATATTTCATTTCTTTATGTCAAGTTTATTTCTTTTACATTGACTGCTGCTTTCTACCAGTATCAAATGTTGCCAAAAATACATATATCTTTTGCAGACATGCATATTACATACACTAAGTTCTTTGTATGAAATTATATTCACTTGCCACAGAACCAGTAGTTGAAGTTTTGACTTAATGGATATATCAAGATAGAAACTTTACTAAATTAAGTAACATATAGAAGCAATATTTCCACAAAACATTGAGTTATATTATGTCAGAGATTTTGAGAACGTTAAGAATAACGCTTTAAGAACAAGAATCCATTTTTAAAAAAGTCTCATGTTTATAGATATTAATAGAAGTATCTATTTTTGCCCTCAGTACATGGGTAAAAAAGAAGAACGCGGTTGATATCAGAAGGATATATATATATATATATATATATATATATATATATATATATATATATATATATAGATATATATATATATATAGATATATATATATATATATATATATATATATATATATATATATATATATATATATATATATATATATAGATATCTATAGATATCTATATCTATCTATCTATCTATCTATCTATCTATATATATATATATATATATATATATATATATATATATATATATATATATATATATATATATATATATATATATATATATATATATATATATATATATATAGAGGTTCTAGTTCTGCATGAAGGAAAAGATAAATAGTTGTGAAAAATATGTATTTTTGTGTGAAGGTAGAAATCTGTTTGGGATGTAATTTATAAATTAATCATTTATTCAAGCGAGAGCAAGATAAGCGAAGTTTTTGCCAGCTGCCAATTTTGTTTGAGCAAACTCTAATTTGTAAATGCCACAAACAAATACAATTAAATATCGTGCCTCATCTTGGCAGCTACGATAAATACTTTGATTTGAAAAACAATTGCAATATTCCTACAGATTTAATAATTTTAGTATCTCAATATCAGCCATCTCATTACCAATTGAATGTTTCGATGTTAGTCACCTCACAATCAATTTTGTTTCTCGATGTTAGTAACCTAACTGTGAGTTCGTTTTTTTTTCTTCATGTGAGTCACCTCATTATGATTTCAGTTTTCCCATGTTAGCTACCTCACTATTTGTACGACGCTATGGTCTTAAAATAAATTACAAGAAAGAACAAAACCAAATAGTGTTGCATAAATTGAAAATATAATTTATTTCCGTGAAATACTAGTAAAAAACTTAAAAATAAATTATATTACGGGGAATGAAATCATAAAGTTCTAAATAGATCTATTGAGTCCAAAGGTATCGAATAATCCGAATGAGTTCCAACGGTATATAGAATCATGTAAAGAAATCCACTTATTTAACAACAGAGCAGAAGAATCACTACAATATAATCCAAAAATGTCTTTAGATGAATTCACAGTAATTCCGTGACAGCTATTATATATCCAAATGTCTTTAAAAGAATGTTAATTATGTAATTCCAGCAAATTATTACATTAAATAAATGAATCAGTCCTCTCAATATAACCCTTCCAAGACTGGCAATAATACAAGGAAAATGCTCAATTCCACGTAATAGTTCTCTTGTATCTTAT